>APFE031492300.1:65124-87169 GCA_000404065.3 Pinus taeda | reverse complement strand
GCTTCTAGATGTGTAGCTTGAACAGATACCTCATCTATACTAGTGGGATTAAACATGAGGATAGTGTACCTCATGTAGCTGTGTAGACCACCGATGTACTTCAATAGAGTCTCAGGTGAGTCTAATGAGATTCCTAGAATCAAAGCTCTCTTCCTAAATTCTTGGGTGTATCCTTGTACACTTTTCCCTTTCAATTGTTGAAGAGTTTGTCAGCTCATCATGGCTTGCTGCATGTAGGGCAATGGATAGAACTTCTTTTTTATTGCAGAAACAAATTCACTCCTGACAGAAAGAGTCTTACCATGTCTCTTCATGTTAGCATGGGTCCTGCCTTCCCACCAAACCAAGGCAGTTCCCCCAAGGCGTAGGTTGGCTAGCTGAATCTTGCTCTTGTCTGAGTCGATACTTTGCACTCTGCAATAAACATCACTTTGTCCGATCCAATTGTCTAGCTTTTTTGCATTCAAATCTCCATCATATATTGGTAAATCAAACTTAACATCTAGTTTAATCAAATATGTCTTCTTTTTTATGTTTAGGGATATTAGGAGGTGTGAGAAAGTTTTTTTCTTTCCCTTTTCCTTTTGAGTGGTCATGGAGGAGAGACTCTTCTTCTCCTTTGTCGTGTTTGGAGCCTGATGATTCCTCATCTTTATGTTTTCTAAAGTCCTTATATATTTCCTCTACCATGGACCTTATGGCCAGGAAACTATCTATAAATTGAGGGTCTGGCCCCATAGAACCTTCCTCTAACATTGTCTTATGAGGCTAGACTCTTCCAATTTCAGGATTAGTTTCAACCAACTCTCCTTCTCCTAATTTGAGCTTCGATCTCGTTAGCATTCAACAGCTAAATCCAGTATAAGCTTGTCTAACCCTAACAACCTTTAGCTTTGATACCACTTGATCTGAAATCACCCCTAGGTGACCTCAGAAAATTAATGAAGGTATTACATACTCATGTGCTGGTGTGTGTGTCTATGTTATCTTAGGCAACGGATCGATAAGATTGCAAAATAAACAGACACTTGAAACAGTAAGAGATCACAGTGAGCAAAACAGAAACACAACAAAATTTAATAAGGAGTTCACCCAATCCTCCTGGGCTACGTCTCCTAGTCCAACTTTTAGTGGTGGCCTTTATTATGTTTTTAAAGTAGAGTCTTACAATAAGGAGCTCAATCTTAGTCTCACTTGACAGAGGATGATCAGTAGGGTGGCACTTGGAATTCCCAAGTCCTTAGAGTTCACAGACTCCTCTTAGTGAATTTTGACCTCAATTGGTCTCTGTCTACTTGATGTTGCCCTTACTTTGATGGTCAGCTCAGCTTCTCTGCCCTCTACAACTTTGCCTCTGTGTCTCTCGGCCTTCGGCTTCTTAAATGCTTCTCTGCCTCATTATCTCTCTTCATGTCCTATCTCTGTCATCTCGTGGCTTTAAAGCCAGTTCATTTCTTCGACTGTTCGCTTCATCTTCCCGGCTCTTTGGATCACCTACTTCTATCCGCTAGGACTCCTCTATCCTGCATCATCATGGCTGCGCAATGCTTCGCAGAAAGGTGGCCACCTATCTCCTTGCGAACTGAGTGTCAGTTCTTCCTGAACGATTGTTTTTTTTTCCGTTATTTCCTAGATTCCTGCAAAACGGATCCTTCTGTCGACTCATCGGTCAAATCAGACTTCAAATCTTTATGCACCGTAGCTTATTTCTCCCTCAGGTCTAGTCATCCATCAGGTTGAACCTCCATCGTTTGATCTGAAGCCCCCAGATCCTAGGGTCTTCACTTATATCGCGTGATTAAGTTGCTCGACCATTAGTCCACGATGTATGTGGTTTTTCTCTCTCCCCGCTGGACATGTCTCACTCGGTGTATGGAATCGTTGGGTCCTCGACTAAACCCGCTTACTGCCCGAAATGCCTCTGATATTCCGCCGGTTTTGAGCACAGGACCCGCTTGTCTGTTTTAGCGCTTTCCCACGGTTTTTCTAGTTTCCGTTGTGACCGAGTGCTTGGGGATTTTCTTTCTGAAGGGGTTTTGCCCAACAATACGTGATTAGCACTTTGCACTAATCATGCATCAGAAACAACTTCCATTTCTAGGTTTGAGCTTCCCAAATGCCATTTTTGCGCCATGCACAGTCTCCATGGGGCAACAGTCAACGTTCTTTGACCGAAGGTCCTCGTTGCTCCATGCTGGCTACAAATTACCATTATTTAGAGGTTATTTTTGATAGCTATAAGATTTCTTGAAGTCTGTCATTCATTCTTAACAATCATGGAATTGTTTGAGGATCCAATTTGGATCACCTACTATCCTCTGTATCATCTTCTCATCATCTTCCTACAAACCTGCAAAACAGAATTGTTATTTTTGTATGTTTTCTCTCTCTCTCTCTTTTTTTTGAAAGACAACTAGGCTACCTTAAAGGAGGTTTTCATCTTGGTTGCCTTCCTTGGATGCCTCAAAAGAGGTTTTCACCTTGAGGTCTTTTTTTTTTTCAATACTCTTGGGCTACCTCAAGAGGTTTTCAACCCAAAAGTTGGACTCAGGTGCCTCATGGAGGTTTTCACCTAGGTTCCTTTATTTTCTCTCTTTTTTTTCTTCTCTAAGAAATTGGTGAGGTGGAAGCTGAGACTTCTTTAATCACCATCACCGACTTGTTGATGCTACTGATGAATTCCTACTTTGATAAGGGCTTTTTGTAGACTTTTAACTTGTACCCATTAACAAGCAAAGGGATACCTTTTTCATCGATGGTTCTTATCACAATTATCGTGGAACTTTTCTATCACATATGGTCCCAACCATTTGGTCATTAACTTTCCTTTGAAATATTTGTACTAGGAGTCATACAACAAGGCACAATCACCTTCTTGAAACAGTTTGTCCTTGATATTTCTGCCATGCCAAATTTTCCTTTGTACTTGAGTCACTTCTATATGCTAGAGGGCCTGCATCCTAAATTCATCTAACCCATTCAGCTGGAGAAACCTTTCTTGTTGTGCCCTTGTGACATCTAGATCCAATTGTGTTGCCATCCTTAAGGCGTTGTATTCAAATTCAATGGACAACAGAGTTTTCTTCCCATAGGCCAAATCATAAGGAGTGAAGCCAGTGGTGGTCTTCCAAGTAGTATTGTAGGCCCAGGTAGCCTCCATCAATCTGTCTGCCCAATCCTTTCTACTGCTACTAATCACTTTGGTCAGAATTCTTTCTAATGCTCGGTTGGTGACTTCCACTTTCCCATTAGCTTGTGCGTGGTAGGGAGTGGAATTATTGTGATTGACCTTATGATGGATTAATATATTTTCAATCATGTGGGATGTAAATTGACTACCTTGATCAATGACCAACTCTCCAGGGTATCCAAACCTATAAAACACATTCTCTCTCAAGAATTCAACCACTTTTTCTTCTGTGGCTAGCTTGATAGCTTTTGCTTCAGCCCACTTTGTTAAGCAGTCAACGCACACAATGATGTACTTCTTCTGTTTGGATGGAGGGTCAATGGGCCCAATGAAATCCATGCCCCACTTTTCAAATGGCTCAAAAGTCACTTGAGGTTGCACGAGAATTTCATCCCTGGGGGTAGGCTTCCCCATCCTTTGGCACCGATCACATTGGCTGGTATACCTTTTTACATCTTGGTGGAGAGTGGGATAGTAATAGCCAACTTGTAGTACCTTGAATGATGTTCTTTTGGCTGCAAAGTGACCTCCACAAGGCCCATCATGACAAGCCAGAAGGATGTCGAAAAATTCCTCCTCCCTGACACATCTTCTCAGAATTTGATTTGGACCCATCTTGAAGAGATTGCCCCCGTTCCAAGTGAATGGGGAATTTTTACTTATGATTCTGCTCTTTTCATTAGAGGAAAAATTTGGAGGGAACTGTGTAGATACCAAGTGGTTTTCTATGTCAGCAAACCATGGAGAGAGAACTAAAATGACGAATAAATGTTTAGCTGATCATCAACCATTCCTTCCTCACCTACAAGTAAAGTCAATCTGGATAAAAAAATTGCAACTACATTCTCTTTGCCAGGCTTATCAATAATTGTTAGAACAAATTGTTGTAATAAAAGTAACCATCTAATAATTCTGGCATTTACATCAGGTTTATTCATCAAATATTTAATTTTAGCATGGTTGGTATGTACAAATGTCTGGTGACCAGTAATGTAATGCCTAAAGTTATTCAATGAATAGACAACAATTAGGAGCTCTTTTTCAGTTACTATGTATTTTAACTCGGCTTTCGATTGATTCTTGTTGATGAAGTAAATGACATAAGGTAGCTTGTCATATATCTAGTCTAGAGCTATTCCTATAGCTTTGTGAGAGGCATCGACATGAATGTGAAAAGGAAAAGCCCAGTTTGGGCCTCGGAGAATAGGTGCAGTAGTCAATTTGTCCTTTAGGGTTTCTAGGGCCTCTTGGTAGCTTTCTGACCATAAAAATTCAGAGTTTTTGAAATAAGGGAGAGGCTACCTTGCTGAAATATTTTATAAATCTCCTATAATATCTGGCTAACCCTAAGAAAATTCTGACATCCCTCTGCTTCTATGGAGTAGGGACCATTTTAATGATGGCTATCTTATTTGGGTCTCCTTCTTGGGATATTGAGTGACCTAGAATAGTCCCTGCAGTCATTAAGAATTCAAATTTTTCGGGACTAAGGGATAAGTTCATTTCAATGCATTTGTTTAACACCTTTCCCAGGTTAGAGAGAGTCTCTTAGAAATCACACCCATAAGGGGTGAAATCATCCATATAAATTTCTATTGCATCATGGACTAGATCCATAAAGATGCTCATGAATGCTCTCTGGAAAGTGGCAGGGACATTGCATAAACCAAAAGGAAGGACCCTATAGGCAAAAGTACCCCAAGGATAGGTGAAGGTGATGTTATATTGGTCCTATGGGGTGATCTGGATTTTATTGTACTCACTAAATCCATCTAGGAAAGAGAAGAACTTATTTCCTGCCAGACCATCCAACACCTGGCCAATGAAAGGTAGAGGGAAATGGTCCTTCTTTGTGGATTTATTTAGCTCTCGATAATCCACACAGATCCTCCACTTTCCATTTTTCTTTGGAACTAACACCAGAGGAGACGCACACTCATTATCCGAGATAGGGTAAACGAATCTTGCATCCAACAAATTTTGTTGTTCCTCTTTGACTATATCCTCAAGGGATGGATTCATTCTCCTTTGGGGTTGGTGGAATGGCTTGCAACCTTCCTTGATGTAAATGTGGTGAGTACACACCAAAGGGTGCACTCCCTTCATTTCTTTGTAATTCCAAGCAAAGGTATCCAAATGCTCTCTTAGAATGTTACGTAACTCCTCTTCTTGGTGTACAAAGAGAGAGGGGTTGATTTTCAATGCTCTTTCAAGGTCAAATTATATTGTCTTTACATGAGTAGGGTTTGTGCCAACCAAGCATAGATCAATCTATTGGTTGTTTTTGGCTTCCTTCACTACTTCCTCTAGAGACATGGTGTTGGGATTTTGATTTTGGAGGATGTGTTCAATCAAGTAATCTTCAATAGGTTGTCCTCCTCCTATGGTAGTATCTAGGGTATAGATTTGGGAGGAGTATACTTCATCTTCCTCCTCCTCTTCTAGCCAGAAAGTTAGGTAACACTCTAGGAATGGTTGAGAAGGAGGGTACACAACCAATTGTTTGGACATATGCCCATTTTTTATGGTCATATTTCTAGCCCTACAGGCTATGTAGGCATCAACAGTGGCTACCCAAGGCCTCCCGAGGATGAGAGGATAACCATTGAATTTGGTCTTAGGCTAGAGAACTAAGAATTTAGTAGGTTATTCCAAGGAATCAATGGAGACCATCACATCCTCAACAATTCCCTCAGGAGCTACTGTGGATTAGTCTACAAGCTACAAGACTGTCGTGGTCTTCCTTAATGATCCCTGGAGATTTAGTTTGAGCATAGTGTCCTTAGTCGTTACACTGATGACATCCAAAATATCAATCAAGGTATGGGGAACATTAGTGCCATCGATGTGTACATCTACTACAAGACTCCTAGGATCTAGATACTTTTGGAAAATTACTCGCCCCAACATTAAGTCAGACAATTGTCAAATGATATTAATTGGAGGGGTGTCTTTATTTCCCCTTCCTGGATGTTTGAAACACTTCTCTTTGATCAAATTGTTGTATATGGGGACATATTTGATAGCTTGGAGAAGTGGGATTTTGACACAGATTTTTCAACTCACCCAGAAGTTCAGTCTCTTCTAGGTTGTGCTGGACTACATGGGTTAAACTTTTAGGAAAGGTGGGTGGATTCATTCTAGGTACAATTTCCTCTCTTTCCTCCTCATTCTCCCTAGGTGGAGATGAAGGTTGGTTATTTGGGAGCACTCTCCTAGACCTAAGGTCAATTTTGTGAATTTCCACAGCATATGCAGGGTAGGATGTTTCGCCACTGTAGGCCTGTTGTGCCTGTCTGTTGTTTGGGTTCAGGTTTGGTTGGGCAGGCATCTAAGGTTGTTTAGGTGGAACATGGCATAGGAGCCGTGGGTGAGATGGAGGTGAATGAAATAAAGCTGGATGGTTGTATGTGGGCCTTGACCCATGGGGTGGTGCATTCCATTAAGGTCGTGGGGGAGTATATGGCTGAAATGGTTAGTTGGCCAATTCAGAATGGTAGTGAGGTGAAAAAAACCAAGGAGAAGGTGTAGACCAATAAGGATGAGCAAGGGGGCAGCAATGGGGAATGTATGTGTTTTGATTAGGGTTGTAATATGAATAAGATGACCCTTTCATGCCCTGTTGGTATGGTCAAGGTCCATAAGGCCTCCTATGATTTATGTAGTAGAGTTGTTCAGTCACCCCTTCAGTTCCCTGATACACAACTTTTAATCCAAACAGAGAAGGGAAATTTTCTGTGGAGCGTTTTTCCTCACAGGATGAGTAGATTTCTATAAGGTTCAATGGAGATTCATTCATAGGGTGCCTCATTGCGCATCTAAGGTAGAAGATGACTAATGCCCTCGCGACTTCCTCTTAATTTCTCTTTATTTGCATTGTGTCCATTTGCAGAGCAAGGGTTTGCAAAATTTCACTCTTAAAGTCTTCCAACATGTTCCAAATTTCACTTTTTATGGATGTATTGGAAGATGATGAACTGGCCACTGCTTGACTGGTCCTACCCTTATTTCTAGCTACCCTAGAGTGATTCTTGAAAAATATCTTGATATCATCGTAGCGTAACTAGTAGATGTCCCCTCCTGACAATAGGTTTATGTTTTCTAGGAGGTCTTCCCTAATCCCCTTGATAAGGACTAACTTAAGTGATTCAGGATCAAGGGTGCACCTGGCCCTTTTGTAGCTGAGTTGGAATCTTTCCTCATAATCCTCTAAGGACTCATCATGTCCTAAGGTCATTCTAAAAATTTCCTCTTTGGAATATTTGGACCTATAGTAGTCCCTATACTTGTTGAAAGCTTGTGGCATGTGAGTCCAAGTGGTGATACTATCCCTAGGGAAACCCTTGAACTAGCACAGGGTTACATCCTTGAGAGTGGATGGGAATAATTTCAACTTCTGATCATCAGAGGTGTAATCATGAGTTCTGCATATGACATCAAATTCAAACAAAAAAGCATTTATATCTTCTAAGGTCAGGCCATGGAAGTGAGGAAGAGCATAGGGGCTTATGTTTTTCATATTGTCATCCCCATTAGTTTCTCTAATGGGAAAATCACCCTCAACTCTTTCCCTATCTCCCCTTTCATTTCTATTTTTAGCCATTGTGTCATTTGGTGGAATGGTTTCTTCTTCTTCCCCTATAGGCTCTTCAAAAATCTTTGGCTATTCGCCTAAGGGGTCCTCTAGCTCAAGGCCACTGAGGAAGAGGGGAGGTTGGTTGTTTGAAGTGGTGGGGGTATTTGGCATAATTTTCCTAAGTTATCCCTATTCCTACTAGGCATGAAAGGAGTGGCTTTTTGCTTTTTGAGTTTTAAACTTCTTGTAGAATTGAAAGAAACCAAAACTAAATTACAACTATTTGTTGAATGAAACTAATTAAAGAATGAAAGAGATAAGAAAAGAAAGAAAGAAAGAATAAATCAAATATACTCAGACACCTCCCCGACAACGATGCTAAAAAGTGATGAGGACAAGTATTGCAGCAAGGATGCTGCAACTCTTGGGGCTACCGAATTTACTTCATCAACCTGGGGTTTGTACAAACTTGGAGGTGGCAGTGCTACATACACAAATAGATGTAATTGGTCTACCCTTTGTCACTGTTGAGCTGGGGAGATAGACCACTAGGTTTTCTCAAACCAACCTTCTATTGACTAGAAGAAGTCTGATTATCCTATGGAGATGGGAAATTTACCCTAATTGGGCAAAAAGAAATACTTCCTATTGGAAGAATGAAAGACTGAAAAAATGCTTGCAAAATAACATGAAATCCTCCATCTACTTTCTAACATACCTTGCTTGCAAAATAACCCTAATTTAACACATGTGAGGTTTTAACTAACCTAAGCATGAAATATGATATAGAGAGTACTGACTACTGTGTGCATGAATAAATATAAATAACTCCTTTTTTTTCATATTTTTGCTTGAAAAATGTATGTGCTAATATTTCTTGGTTCTTTGGCAGGAGCGATAGGTGTGGAGGAAGAGGATTACAATGGTTCTCATGGCTTGGAGCTCAAGTATGGGCCCAATCCTAGCTTTGGTGATGAATTTCCTCAATTTGGGCTCAAAACATGCTATTACAGGTTTTCCTATAGGATGTCTAGAGGATGTACTAGTTCACCTATAGGATCCCCTATTTTGCTACAGGAGCAGGCCAAAAGCTTAGGGAGTGGTCTAGAAGGTGGGATGGAGCTTGGAAAAGGTGAATAAGGAGAGAATAAGGCAAGGGAGTGGTAGGCACTTACTCAAAACTCAAGTCAAAGCTTTAAGATGGTTGGATTTTCTCAACAAAAATGGCAAGTTTTCCTCATGAAACAAGAATTAGAATTGAGACCTTAGTGAATTTTGGCAAGCATGGGTGGATATGGCTTGGATGAGGTTGATGAGATGGGTATTCTTGCAATGTAGAAACTCCTGTAACAACACACATCATTGTTGGAATTTATCCATACATTCATCTAAAAACAAGAAGGGTTTATTCAAATAGAAGAAAATAGAGTTGTTATCATTTATTTGCTAAGTTCATGCATGGAAGTGCTTGAAACCAATACAAAAGTGATATGAAATCAGTGCAAATCCTAAGAGATCAAAAATGGAAGTTCCAGCTTATCTTATGAAACTGGAAGATAATGACCTAATTAGCAGGAAACCCTAGATTACAGAAAAAGCAAGGATTCTGTCTTTTGGGCTGTATGGGAAGTGTTCCTCAAACCATGATCCACTAAAGGGATAAATGAGGTGAAACCACTTGCTGTCATCCTTTTGGAATATCTTCTTATCACTACGATGCTGCTATTAGAACTATCCACAAATGGAAGCAAACTACTTAACCCTACAAATACTTGCAAATTAACAACACCAAAATCAGTTTAGCAACTAACTATGAGGATAACCTAAGCATACATATACAACAAGAGGAACCTCAGCTACTAGGGTTGGGCCCTAACCCAAGAACTTCATCCTTATGAGTCAACTCAGTGTTGGATAAAGGGAATGATGTTCATTTCCATTAAAATATCAGAAATACACAAGAGTTCTTGGGTACAATGCTTAAACTTGAAAATGCTCCTTAGCTATCTTGCACAAAAAATATGAATCCTAATGAGATTATAGGCCTCTTGATTTATACAACTAAAGTTACCGATAACTTCCTTAAATTTAGGGAGGCTTGGCTCCCAATCTCGAGATCAACTCGTCTTCAACTATCACTAGCTTGACTGCCACTAAACTTCATGACTCGACTGCTTGCAAATCCGAGCTGATGAGATTTTATTGAGGAATCTTTGAGTGAGTGAGGATTTAAGGAGGGAGATCCTATTTCCTAGAATCCATGTTGCTTCTCTTCATTCGAGTTCCTGGACTTTAATTAGACAAAATTTTCTCCAAAACTTGCAATCAATGCACATTAGACCACTATACATGACATCTCATCCTTACTCTCCTCATTAAGCAAAATATAATTAAAACATGTAAAGAATCATGAGAAAAGTCAATTTTAGTAAGTTGGAGGTGCATTAAGGTCCATATAATTTACCCATTGATGAGCCTCATCAATAACTATCAGCGACAAGAATATCTAACAATAGTAGAAGTCTCAACAAGAGAAACACATTGTATGCACCATAAATAAAAACATCACTCAACTCAGTAGCAGCATAAGAATCAAATACAATATACCACATCACTCTCTCCACAGTCATCACCAAACACCATGTCCATCAACAACAATAAAAATTACTCTAAGTAGTAGCAATATATTGATCTCATAAAAACATAGTAGCACCAACCATGCTCCCCCCAATAGTAACAAATTATCCACCATTTCAGCAAGCATATGAAAAACGTGCTCCCTCTAAGTACTATAAAATCAAACAACAGTAAAATAATAAAAGCATAGTTTCGGAAACAACATATCACAAACAAGTTGATGTGGTCATCAACACTCTCTCACTGAAATTGGTCCACTTGAAGATGTACAAGAGGCTACAACTATCTCACCAAGATGATGCAACAATCATTTCCTCCATGCCACATGCAAGAGGCTAGAGAACCAAGGACTATGACCCAAAAATATTTGCAACAAAAATACAAGGCTTCATAGGCCTATTACATGGCTACAATAATGATAGAATGTGACTATTGTTGGGTGTGTGTTATATTGTTTCCACGACTTGCCCCACATGCAGGGGGGTCACAGGAGGTTCGATAACCCCACCTGTTCATTGCACCATATGAAAAAGGGGGTTTGAGGGGGGTGAAAGCCCCTCCACATGGGGTTCGGGGCAAAGCTCCAGGGAATTTGTTTCTTGGACCCTATATTAGGTGGGCAAACCTACCTATGGTTTTTTGCATGGTTTTCACACATGGTTTTGGGCATGATAGTTTTCTGTCCATGGTATTTTGTAGATCTAGTCAAGGGAACTATAGTTATGTTCTAATCTAGTGTTAATGGATTGGGATTTATGGATGCTTCAACATGTATATATATGTATTGTAACATTGAAAGGAATATAATGAAAAATAAATCTAATAATCCCTGTTTTGGGATCCAGGGGAAAATCTTTGTGTATATCTTTTTTATGTTTTATGCTCTCGCCATTATGTATTTTTTATTTTTAGAATTCGTATGTAGGTAATTTCTTCACAGGGTTAAAACCTACAACTATGCAGTTCCTCCTCATGGCTAAAAAATGACTTCACCCAAGACTCAAGAATGATACATGACATTACATGGCTCCATAATGGATCTGAAAACCCACATATGGCTGTAAGACATAAATATATACCCATTGAAACAAAGCTGAAATGACTCTCAAATCTCTCTCTGAAGACAATCGTGACTTATGATCACACATATAATATGACCCATGACTCATAATATGAGAGTACAAAGTTATAACTATTGCGGAAATGTGAGAAACAACCCATGATAATGATGCTTCCTTACTTTCTTGAACTGCTGCATGTTCTGTATGTGGTCTTCTCTCCTTTGCTTCTACTAATAATTTATTTTCTTCTTTGGCTTCCTTTGATGATGATGCTTCTGATATATTTTATTGACTTGGGATGGTGTGCATGTGTAGGCAGGCTTGTGATTTTGTACCATATGAATGTCCTCCACTTTCTTCTTTTCTTTTACA
Organism: Pinus taeda; assembly: GCA_000404065.3. NCBI lineage: Eukaryota > Viridiplantae > Streptophyta > Pinopsida > Pinales > Pinaceae > Pinus > Pinus taeda. The sequence goes on along the minus strand of APFE031492300.1, from coordinate 75,333 downwards.
AGGATTGATTCTTCCTCAAATCCCAATCCACTTTTTATAAGAGGAGATCTCTGATTGATAAGGATATCATCCAAAAGTACGCTACTTTTCTCCAATTTTTGATAATGAGATAGCTAATTATTTGCATTTTTGAGTTCACATCTCAAAGAGCGCTAATTCCTCTTCTAATATTGCACAATACTCTTCCCAATTTTGTAACTGATTCTTCAATGTCTCATTTTCCTTTATGACATCTTCATGTGTTATCTCTTGATCAATGAGTTTCATGTCAATGCTCTCATGGATGATCTAACTATCTCCTTGAGAGGAGATTGGTTCTTCTTTTGCAATGAATGTAGAATCTTCTGTAATATGTTCTTTTACTTTAAGAATGGATTGAGGTTTTTCAATAGCTTCTAAAATATGATATCCATCTATTCCATACATACAATGTAGCTTATCCATAATCCCTTTTGCAGTCTTTCAATGTCTTACTATAGGAACATCATGATATAATAGGGTCTTGAAAATGATATTTTTGGATTTCTCATTTGATTCATTATATGTATTATATTTTAATGAGAGAAAAACATCCACATCGAGATCATTAAAATATCCTTCCAACCTTACCTTCCATAATTCACAATTCGATCCATGAAGAGTAAGAAGTCCATTTGCTCCAAAATCTCCTTGATTTCTTAGATGCTTCCTTGCTTTCTTGCATGGATTCTTCCTTACCTTGTCATGAACGCTTGGATGCTTCCTTGATTTGTTGAAATCATGAATGTTGTGCATGTGGTCTTCTCACCTTTTCTTTTGCCTATAGTTTATTTTCTTCTTTGGATTCCTTTGATGATGATGGTTTTGAGATCTTTGATTGACTTGGGATGGTGTGCATGTGATGGTGGGATTGTGTTTTTATGTTATATCACCGTTGTCCAGTTTCATATTTTCATTTACAAGGCTTGATTCTTCCTCAAATCCCAATCCTATTTTGATAATAGGAGATCTATGATTGATAAGGATCTCATCCAAAATTCTGCCACTTTTCTCCAATTTTTGATAATGAGAGCTGAATATTTCGACGTTTTTGAGCTCACATCTAAAAGAGGCTAATTCCTTTTCTAATATTGCAAAATACTCTTTCTGATATTGCAACTTATTATTAAACATCTCATTTTCCTTGATGACATCTTCATGTGGTATCTCTTGATTAATGAATTTCATGTCAATTCTGTCATCGCTTCTCTCAGTATCTCCTTTAGAGGAGATTGGTTCTACTCTTGCTATGGATGTAGAATCTTCTGTAATATGTTATTTTTCTTCAAGAATGGAGTGAGGCTTTTCAATAGCTTCTGAAATATGAGATTCATCTCTTCCATACATACAATGCAACTTATCCATAATATCTTTTGTAGTCTTGCAACATCCTACTATAGCAACATCATGATATAATAGGGTCTTTAAAATGATATTTTTGGCTTTCTCATTTGATTCATCATATGTATTATATTATAATGAGAGAAAAAAATCCACATCGAGATCATTAAAATATCCCTCCAACTTTACCTTCCATAATTCACAATTCAATCCATGAAGAGTAAGAATTCCATCTGCTCCAAAATATCCGTGATTTCCCATGATCTACCTTCCAACAGTGAAGCTGCAACAAAGGCATCGTGTTATGATTCCAATTTTTGGAAATTTTCTCACTATAGTGATTGTGTTTCTTAAATTTTGTATTTCTTTTCAATTTACTTAAACAAATTCGCACAATATGCCATTAGTGGATTAAAAAAATAATCAAATAAAAAATATCATGATCATCACATGAAAACCATAACATAACCAAAACAATCATGTGTACAAATGACACAAGGATCTTTGGTGGAAAACCCCCCTCTAGGGAAAAAAACCACCATTTGTTGATTCTTCTACTATGTTGTAATTTCATTAATCAAACAAATATTTTACATAATCATAGTTGGCTATGTCCAAAAATGAATATTCTCTCTCTGAATCAACTAAGTGAACACCCATCCCATGGAGACTCCTATCTTGTAAAAGCCTCTCAACAACCATTGGACTATGAGAATGCTACTTCCTCTACTGAATCCACCTACAGCAATATGTAAAGAACACCCATCCCTTCTTCACCAAGCTATCTTGATCTGCTAATCACTCTAGGGCTTCATTTCATAATGTTTCAAATTGGACCCCTACAAAAGACAACAACAATTTCTTCTCTAATGAACTCAAGAATACCAAAATACCAATCAATGAAACAACCTCAACTTTGCAAATACAATGGATGCAACTCATCTCAATTCACTACAACACCCACTCACAATATCATTCCATCCATACACTCAGAATCACCCACACACCACTCTCAACACACATAGCCACAGTTCATTAGTTGCATATAATCAAAATGAAATCTAAAATAGGCAACATAACTGAAATACTACTACAACTATGTGAAACAACTCTCTACCCTTGCATACACAAATTACTAGTCAAAACCAAGGAGCTATGCTCTCCTCATTTCCTTTGTCATCAAGATCTCAAAATCTACTATAGAAACATGCCTTCAACACAAGAATTAGCCTCTGAAAGTCTTCTACAACTGGGCACTCGACCTCTAGGCTCTACACAGACTTCAACTCTACAATATGAGCACTAAGTAACCTCACAAAAGGTAGAGGTGCTCCACTATTTAAACAAATTCTCCATCTTCTCCACTACTCGATTAATGTGTTTTCACCTCAAAAACTTGATTCTCCAATTGATTTAGTCAATAAAAGCTTCTCCATCAAGTTACAATTCATTTCCTTAAAATAAAATCACGAAATAGTTGAGGAGCACGATGAATCCAGAGGAAAATTTAACTTATAGGCCCAGTCATTCCCTTAACACTACCCTGCATGCAACTAGAGCTATAACCGCTCCCTTGGGCCTTCCCTACTAGCAAATGGAGCCTAACACTACTCCCTTGACCCATAAAGCATGCGACTATGGCAGAGGATGGTCAAAGTAAACTTTTTTGAGCTTCGAACCTGCCCAAAATTGTTCCACTACTTGCCAACCTTCTGTAGGACCTCAGGGACTTGTTATAGCCAATGTAACATTGCAACAAACCATTTATCCATCTCCATCATCAACACAGATTAAACTAGGTTCACTTGAATGTCATCAATCAAATGCACTAGCATATAGGCCATAAAGTTACTTCACAATTTCTCCAACACCTGCATTAACATCGTCTGCACCCACTGATGTAAGGTCTATAAAAAGTACACAAGCTAAGTGTGAAACTAATGGATAAACCAAGTTTGCAACCAATGCACAAGCCAAGTGTCTCTACCTCACATGCTATCAACAACCAACAACCACTGCAACCAAGCAACATAAGAAACCACATAATCCAATGCATATAATCTCCAACACAAGTCCAGGTTTACATCAATGCTAACCATTAGTCACTGATTTCAATTAACCTCCAACACCATGCTACTAGGTTAACATCAATTCCAACCAAATAAACCATCACAACATCAATGCCAACAATATCCCCCTTTGACATTGATGTCAACCACAGTTGGGTAAACCAAAACAACCTCATTCAATCCCCCTTTGACATCAATGTAAAAGGAAAAAATCAAGTCATCAATACTCACATAATAATCAAGGACAACATACTTGATCCAAATAAAAACCTGTCTCACTCCTCCAAGATCAACAACAATAACAAGATCCCATAACGTGGAAGTGTCAACATAACTGTTAGCAACAAAAATATCTAACAATAACAAGATTCTCAATAATAGAAACACATCATATGCACCAACAATAACAAAAACACTCAACTCAACAACAACATAAGCATCAACAACAATATACTATAAGAAACAATACTCTCTCCACAGTCATCACCGAACATCATGCCCATCAACAACAACATAAAAAAAATAGTAACAATGCCTCTAAGTAGTAGCAATATACTAATCTAATAAAAACATAGCAACACCAACCATGCTCCCCCTAATAGTAAAAAGGTATCCACTAGATCAACAAGCATATGCAAAACATGCTCCTCTTGAGCACTATAACATCAAACAAAAGTAGCACAATAAAAGCATAGTGTATGAAACAACATATCACGAATAATATGATGTGGTCATTAACACTCTCTTGCTTAAATTAGTCCTCTTGAAGATATACAAGAGGCTACAAATGTCTCACCAATCTACTGCAACAATCATTTCATCCATGTCACATGCAAGAGGCTAGAGAACCAAGGACTACAACCCAAAAATTACTTCACCCATGAATCAAGAATGATACATGACATTACATGGTTACATAAGGGACCTCAAAGCCTACATATGGTTGTAAGACATAAACATATACCAGCTGGAAAAAAATTGGCTTAAATGACTCTCAACTCTCTCTCTAAACACAATATTGACTTATGACCACACATACAATATGACCATGAGTCATAATATGAGAGTACAATGTTATAAATGCCACAACAATGTGAGCAACAACGCATGATCAAAATGAATAACTCCATAACAAAAAAAAATAGACACAACTCTCTCCAAAAATTTTGCTAGCACATGCCATGAACTAGCAACCTGCAACAATAACAGTCAACAACCCCAAAATCACATGTCTTCATGAATAAATCATAACAAAAACTATCCATCAACATGTAGCAACAACTAGTAAGTAGCGAGAATTAATCATGATAACCTCCAGTTGAAGATTAGTAACAACAAGCTTATAATCATCAGGAAGCCATCAAAACCTTATGCATTATGAGCAAAAATATCATCAATGACTCAACTTCAATAATCTGATCTAAAATCAATATTGCAGTAGCAATATTTAGAAACAATTCTCAAATAATAACCATGCAACTGTAGCACATCCTCTAGGCATAATATGATCATCAAAATGAGGAATATGCAATATAAATTTCATCCATGCTCCCATGATATCATATGTGTACCAAACAGGCATAATCCATATAATCATGAAAAAGTACATGTGATAGTCTTCAAAGTAAAATGCTCATGCACAAGATTCAACACTATATTCTTGACGGCTTGGACCTTGACTAAGTTTTCATGGCGTGAAAGGAGTAAAATAACTCATGAGAGAACACATGGAATATAGAACACTTCAACCATGAACACCAATATAATGTGCAAGAACTATGCAACAATACTCCTCAAAAACCAACCAACAACTCTTAAGGCACATTCATGCATCCCTAATTCTTCCTCATGTGAAAGATGACAATCTAATGAAGTATTATGAGTGAGGGATTAAATGAGAGTAACATCATTCTCTCAAGCTATCACAAAAATTCCCATGAAGGCCATAATATCCTGCATGGCATAAATGTTATACATGCATAACATAGAATCATATCAAACTCTACCCAAGCATATGCCATTCCTCCATCAACTATTTCTTGCAGCATAAGGCATTTGTTGGTGTGCATAATCATAAATGATCTTCACACAACATGATTACAATCACCAACAATAATGAGACAAGAGATAAAATGACATGGGATATATCAAAATTTGTAGAAATACCCCTAGACTCATGCACTTTCCTTCTATGCCTCAACTTCAACTTAATAGGTGCATGAATATGAAACTTCTTTTAATCGCATGCACCTATCAAGCTTTCCTTCTCTTGAAGCCATCTCCTATTGGGAACAAGACAAGGATCTACTCCCCTTGAGTAGTTTACCTCTTTGCAAAACAAAACATCCTTCCTTGAAATCCTTTGAAAAGCTAGTTCTTTGTAACTCATCTTTTGTCATCCATACTTTCTTTGCCTTGAATGGTAGGATTTCTCCTTTTTTGGGTCAATCTTGTCATATATGAAAGCTAGAGCCTTGTGGCCATATTTTCTACAATTGAAACAACGATTATCCAACAATATTTTTTTCTTGCAAAAAAATTACATTCTATAGCACGATGGCCAAAATGATTGCAAGAAAAAAATAGCTGTAAAATAAATTTGGATACCTTGTGTTTTTCTTTGCTAGATCATGAATTCTTGGATGCTTCCTTGCTTTCTTGAACTGATGCATATTGTGTATGTGGTCTTCTCTCCTTTTCTTCTGCTTGATAATTTCTTTTCTTTGTTGGCTTCCTTTGATGATGATGCTTCTGAGATCTTTTATTGACTTGGGGTGTTGTGCATGTGTAGGTGGGCATGTGAATTTCTACTATATGACTGTCCTCAACTTTCTTCTTTTCTTTTACAAGGCTTGATTATTCCTCAAATCCCAATCCACTTTTGATAAGAGGAGATCTCTAATTGATAAGGATTGTTACATAGTAATTTGTCACCGTTGGTCACCGTCCCTCTTACCCTTGTTTTCGTACATTGGAGGACACATTTATGGACCTGTGACCAGTGACACAACTTAAAAACACTTGCATTGGATTCTCCTGAGTATGAACTTCAAATTCCCTGAAGACACCTTTTGCAGATTATCCCTAAAAAGTGCCCTTTTTCCATTAGCACGGGTTCACAGTGTCTTACCCGCGCCAATGAATCAGTTCCTCAAAAGAGGGCGCGTCCATGGACGCTCTGTCATAGAGCAAAGCCCGCGCCACCCAAATTTGGTTATGATTTTTAGCCAGCGCGCACTCATACATTTTTTCCTCTTTGTTCACGAAGTTCTCTGAGGGAAAAATCCTCATGGAAGTGGTCGAGTGTCATCTTTTTATCCATGAAAACTAAGTTCAGTGGCTATTCAGGGATAATGCTAAATCTTTAGTAGGTGTCCTGATACAATGCATACTCCCTCCTCCTCCATCTATAAATGATTGTCCCCCTGCATTAAACCAACTAGTTTTGCTAGAGCTATTGTGAGTGCTGAGATAATGCTGGAGTGATAGTGAGAATTGAGAAGTATAGAGGGGTTATGCTTCCAAAATATTGAGAGAGAAGAGGTCACTTTGCAAGGCGTATTTAGCCGCTTGCCCAGTAAGAGGAGGTTCAACGTCAGAACCTTTGGTTGTAATCTTTCTCTGTTTTTACTCATTAATAGATGACTATCATTATGGTTCCACTCATGTGTCTTTTAATGGTATTTGAGTTATATCTTTTCTGACCGATATATAATTGCATATACTGGATTTTACGCTTGTGTTTGTATCGTTCTTTGCTTGTGCAGGTGTCCATTCACGAGGAGCGTGGGGATTGTGACCAGCCAAAGCAAAGGAACGGGAACGACATTTCTTCTACAACTACTAGCGTTGGATTCCAGGTAGACCATCATGATCGATCTCTAATTTATGCAATTAGGAACCTCCGTGTTAGCGTTGTGTGATTGTTGCTAGACCCGTGTTGGGCTAGTGGGATCGCCTCTGTCCACAGAGGGGATTTACGAGTTCAACAATTTGGCGACTCCGCTGGGGAGAAGCTTGTTGTTTGTTTTTGTGTTGTTTGATTTGTAAACTGTAGATGGAGCCTGAAGCACGGCCAGATAGCCTTCGAAACACTATTGCTATGCAGTAGTGAAGTAGATCAACGCCACTTCAGTCAATCTCCTGTTTAGTTTACAAAATGAACAATTTCAACTTTGCCTTGCATGTCCATTTTTCTCTTGTTTACTGGCTTGAATAGCTTTCTAGGTTGAAGTTCTTGCTGTTTCTTGCTTGCTAGCCTTTCTAGATACTGTAAACCAAGCCTAGGACTACCTGTTTTGTTTTTTTTGCCTGGCAAACTTGATTAGCGCGGTTTTTATTCTGACAGTCGCGTTGGTTGGTGCCTGTTGCTCTCAGACAACCCGCGCCAATCCTTTTATATCGCGAGTTGCAGTCTGACAGTCGCGCCAGACTTGTTAATTTTCTCAAATAGCTTGTTTGTCAGCCTTCTGAGCTTGGATCTGTGTCTTTTTTGCTTCTTTTACACCTCCTGGAAGTTGTTGGACTGTTATCTGACTGGTTTTGAGTCTCTCTTCTGAGAAATTCTTAATTTGATTTCCTTTGATCATTACTTGAAGGCTTGTCTTAGTCTCTTCACAATTTTGCATCTTTTTGCATTTGTTTTTGCAAAAAAATTTCCCCCTCATTCGCCGTGTTCAATATGCCAGAACGAGGACAGGACCTAATTCGTATGCTTGTCTCTAACGAAACGCAGCGCGAACCACCCTCTGACAAAGGTTTGGACGAAAGGTAGCTCAACCAAACGCTGTCCCCAAACTTCTGTCGTCCATTGCTTTAGCCGAGCCACAACGTAGTTTCTTCCCTGAACCCTACCAACCAAGACTCAGTCAGCTGTATCCATTGTTTCTCCCCACTGAATGTATTGACCCAAGTGTATTATGACGTCTTGTGCCCTGGATTTAACACACTTTTATTTTTTGCTTGGTCTGTGGCCCGCGTTGGTGATGTCTTACTAGGATCCGCTTGTAGGAGGGTTAGGTTGAGGGTTTTCAGGGTTCAGACACGGTCCAGACAAGAAGGCATACAAGAGGGGTGGTATGCCTGTGAAACTGCCAAAGGGGGGAGCAGATAAAGGTGCCGCAAGAGGATTCCCTTGTGTCGTGACCAATGGTTCGCTGGGGGAGTATATGAGGGGATATGTGATCCGGCGGACAGAGGGAAGGGTGGACAACCTGAGGAGCAAGCGGCTAGGTTAGGGCCTATTAATAAATATGATGTATATTAATAAATGTAGTTGATATACATGAAAAATATCAACTTAATATAAGCTATATTATAAATCTAATATGCTAAATTAATATGTTAATATTGTTAATATATGAATGTTAATGTTAATATTAATATTAATATTATAATTATAAATTTAATATTATTAATCCGAAATACATTTTGATAGCGATATGATCACAAAAGTCTGAAATCAATGTTTTTAAATAGTTTAATTTAATTATTTGATTTTTGATATAACTAAAATTAATTAGAGAAATGTTGAACTTATATAATAAGTTTCGAATTGTGTAATTTATGCAATTAAAATGTTTTAATTTTTTTTTTGAAGTTTAAATGTATTTATTTATTAAAAGCATATTTTAAACAAGAGTTACATAGTAGCTATTAATCGTTGCTTAAATATAGCTTAATTAAATGAAAAAGTAATAAAGAGAAAGGTTTTATCACAACAATAAAACAGCTAATAAAATATTATATTGTTGAATGTGATCACCAAAAAAGAAGAAATATGATTAACTAATAATGTTTATATTAACATAAACACACTTTAATATATATATTAAAGATATTGTTACTTCTAAGTTCAAAGAAAAAATGTGGTGTGAGAAAGATTTAGCAGCTAAAAGAAAATTAAGTTATTATAAGAAGGTCATCAACCAACCCCAAGAGTTAGCTCAATCGGTCAAATCAAGTGCCTCGCCAATGGGAGGTCAGAGGGTCGAATCTCGAAAGCTCTTGGGGTCAAGTCAGTAAATAGGCCGAGGGGTGTTGATGCCCTTCGGGTCGCGTCCACTCAGTGTTGAAAAACCCTGGATGTAGCAGCTACCCACTGACCCGGGTATCCGTGAACCAGAAGTGAAAAAAGAAAAAAAAAGGAGGTCATCAACTCCACCCTAGAAGATAAAAAGTATCTCTCTATTTTAACTAGCTCAAAGAAGAAAATTAATATAGCAAAGATTAGAACGAATTCTCATGAGCTCCATGGATGGAAAGGATCTACCATATATGAGAGAATAGGAACATCGAGGATGAAAACCACTTTTGATGCCCTTCGGGTCGCGTCCACTCAGTGTTGAAAAACCCTGGATGTAGGAGCTACCCACTGACACGGGTATCCGTGAACCAGAAGTGAAAAAAGAAAAAAAAAGAAGGTCATCAACCCCACCCTAGAAGATCAAAAGTATCTCTCTATTTTAACTAGCTCAAAGAAGAAAATTAATATAGCAAAGATTATAACGAATTCTCATGAGCTCCATGGATGGAAAGGATCTACCATATATGAGAGAATAGGAACATCGAGGATGAAAACCACTTCCTTTGAGAGTGCCCCGCGTACAACCACATTAGATCTCAGTTTCACAATCTTTGTCACAATACTGACCTTCCTAGCCTTTTACAATTTCAAAATTATAGTGAGCTCGGTAGGCTTCTCTCCAAGCTTTTTGAGCATAGGAATAAAATCTTAAATCAAAATAAATAATTTGTTTCTCTATGTCCGATAGACCAATGT
>APFE031492300.1:0-64230 GCA_000404065.3 Pinus taeda | reverse complement strand
CTTAATCCCACTTGATCTAATAGTAAAGCCTATACCCTTTCAACAGTCTGAAACATTCCAGATAAATGTACGGTGTGAAGAAAACGTGTCCAAACGCGTTTACTGTCATCCTCCTTATTCACTGATGAAAGGAATTTCACGACAATGTCCTCTATACGCGTTCAATGTCCTTTATAATTACATTCCTTTCATTGATGAAAGAGAGGAGATTACTTTTGTATGGTTGCCACCTTTTAACCATATGACAAAGACGATAACCTATTAATGATTTTTTTAAATTCAAATTTTTATAATTGTTATTTTAGGTTATATTTTTTCAAAACAGTGAAAAAGTTTATCATAATTTAAATTATGTTACATATGTTTTTCTGGTTTAATGATGCTATGAAAATTTACGGTCGCTTCGCTTTAATTTGATTCTCAGTCCTTTGTATGCCGACACATTATTTTTAGAATTCTATTTCGTGGGCATCCGGTAAATACATTTATTTTTAAATACTTTGTATGAATCAATATAATTAAAACTTTAAAGCATGTGTTTATATATAAGAATAAACATAAACATATATATATATATATTCAGAAATATGTATTTAGTTTATTATGTCATTGTTTATGTAGTGATATTTATGACCTGTTTTAAGTTATTAGTTTATTTGTACTAGTGTAATTTTTCAAATTTCTATAGTTAACATTAAGTTTTTAATTGGAATTTTTGTATGGTGTGAGTCAGTAGCCGCGTCCTGGCTCCAGATTTTGAGGGTCGACCTCATCCAACCATGCACAGTAGATTGGATTTAACAGTGTAGGTACAAGGAAGGGTGATCTTTCATACAACTGGGAGTTAACTTGAGTTGCTTTGAGCTCTGGTGGTGTTAATTTCGTTTTAAGAGTGTTGGTGGAGAATTACTATTATGGTATGGATCATCAAGAAACATATTTAGTTGTTTTTGTTGTTCAAAGTGGATGTTTTATTTTTTTCTTGGTGTTGTTTGCTCATTGAGGCTGGATTTCCTGTTTCTATGCCTGTGTTTTCTATGCATCATTACTTCTTGTTGTCAGGTTTTCCTTGTTACCAAGTGAGTTATTTTTACTTCGATGGGTGCGAGTAGTAAGCTTTTTGTGTGGAATGTTGAAGTTGTTTGGCTATGTGGCAGGATGGAGGTTTTCCAACCTCCTCGACGACGATTTGATAAGTAAATGTATGAACATTATTTTGTGGTTTAATGGCCGTGGTGTATAATTTGGAGTTCTTATGGTTTGCTATTTTGCAAAATTTGCAATTGAGGCTTTAGAATTTAGAGCATAAGAGTTGTTCGAGTAAGTGGATTGATGGATTCTAGCGGCGGAAACTAGTAGGTTTTTGAGTTCTCTCAGTCAGTAAATTATAGTTTAATGGGTCAAAATTGTTGAATACATTTCTGGCTCAAGTTTCAGTGGTTTGGATGCAATAATGTAGGAATAAACCAGTATTGATTGACCAAAGCTAGGTCGGAGGTTGCCTCATTTTTTCATTTGCGAAAGTCCTATAGGCAAGGTGGCGACCCTGATTCCACATGTTCTAGTTTTAAATTGCCTACCGTCACCGACTCCTTGATTTTATGTAACAGTGATCGTGAAGATTTCTAGGAATTTACTCTGAAACTTGCAAAGTCGAGAGTATAGGGATCTTTGCACTTTCAAAAGGGTCATGAGCAAGGTGGTGACTCCAACTGTAGATCATGTTGCTTTAGATAGTTCGAGTGGGAGGGGGAGGAGTTCTATTGACAAAAACATCTGTCTTGGGAAGAAGATAAGTCTGACCTCAATGGGGCATGGCAAATTGCAATGTCGGAAGTTGATGTATGTTTGTGCTTTAGCAGACTCATGTATGTGAGTTTTTATATGCCTTGTACATTTAGTCGATTGTCATAGGGCACATAGATTTTATGACTTTGTTTTTCAAAACAGTAAATATATTGGAATAAAAGTGATACATTAAGCGACAGGATATTACAGTCTCAAATAGTTGGCAATTAAAGAAACAAGAACATAAAAGAATCACCAGAAAAATTCAAGTTTCAACGATATTGGAGAATTTTTGAGACTAATGTTACCAATATTCTGAGATTCCAAGGGTGGGAGGTTGTAATGTATGTTATTCCTAAATTTTATGCATAGAGGAACATGTTTGAGCCACTATTGTGAGTGACATGTTTAAAAAAAATCAAATTTACAATAGGAGCATCTCTCACCATTTCAATTTTTTTTGGTTTCTTTGGAGTTGAAGGAAACCCATAGTTGAGGTCAGGACCGACTTCGTGGTCAAGTAGTAAGTGTCTCTTTGGAGAATAATCATGAGGAAAAGCCCGAGCTTTGAGCCATCTTAGTAAAGTCTGAGGTTCAAGTGGTCTTGAAGTTGCAACTGACATTTAAGTTAGTTGTTTTCAACTTTTGTAATTTACGAAACATATTCAGATTGTTTTATTCTTTAGACAAGGGATGACAGGTTCGTATATTTTAAGCATTTTAATCCTAATTTTGTTTAATTTGTATGTAGCTTTTGGATTTGTTATCTTAAACTATTAGATAGAAATAACAATAATCTTTTTGTAAAATTTCTTTAAATAAATGTGTTATAAAAATATTTTTTTGAATTTATTTCTTTGTTAGTAAATGAATAAATTATTTTGAATTACATTTATTAAATAATATGTTATGTGAAATAGAAAAATAATAAATTATAGACACATAAGTTTGTTTTGTGGGTCTTCGTAGAAGCAAGTCGGAGGTCGCGCTAAGTATGAGGTAGGAGGTGGTTGTTGTAAACGCGCGTAACTATATGCATATATTTCTTTTTTGGCTCCTACTGAAAGCAAGTCAAAGGTCAACCCTGACTATGAGATCTAAGGTCGACATTATCATTTGAATGGTCTCTCTAGACACTCCCGACAAATGACACTCCTTGACAAATTCGGCTCGGAATCTAGGTTCATTGTTATTATTATTATTATTTATTATTATTATGTGTTTTTTTTCAAAACAAGTGGAAAGAAATAAAAAAACAAATGGGAACTAGAAGACATTAAAGAACATCACAACCTTGGTTATTTGTTGTTAGGTCCCTATAATACTAGTTATTCCTCATTCCTATTGTCATTGTAGCCCTTATTGTTATTGTTGTGCACCCTATTGTCCCCATATTGTTGTTATTGTGCCCCATAGAAGCCCACTATTGTTATTGTTTTGCCCTTATATTATTATTGTTATGTCAGCTTTAATTATATAGTGACCCCTTAGAATCCTATATATAGAAAGGAGGTTTTTTCATTTGTATCATCCAAGAATTATTCATTTGTGTAATGTAAAGGAGTTTTCCCCCTCAAAGAGGCTGATTTTGAAGTCGTTGATCTATCTTTTCTTCTATTTTGTGTGCTGGTTACATAACATTTAGTATCAGAGCTTTGGATTCTAGGGTTTCGTTGCTCCAAACAGGTCATCATGGAATATTCACTATAAATTTTTTTCTATGACGTTTCAAAAGTGAAGATTAAAACCCATTTTGGCCTACATATCCATCAACCTCGGTTCCAAATTTCAGATCTTTTCTCACTATATTTTCGGAGATATGATCCAAGGAAGTTAGGGTTTTTAGAGGCTCCCGAATTATATCGCAAACAAGTGACCTGGGGAAAATCGTCATAACTTTCTCTCTGAGCATTAGATTGAAATTTTGTAAAATGTTACAAAAAGAGGATGGATTGTAGTTTCCTTTGTATTGATTTTAGGTCCTAAGGTCGAAAAAGTGACACGTGACACTTCGTACAAGTTCGCTCTATTGAAATAGACTGTAATCAAGGAATTGTGGGAGAATTGGCATAACTCTTCCTTGGAGAATCCAATTTTGATCAGACTTGCAGAGTTGGAAAGAGGACTCTGAGGGCTATTGTAGGACAAAATTTTAGACCTTGGAGATCCGAAATTACAGAGATACAACATATTCAATGTCGAGCTGCTACAAAGTGAAAAAAGGTGTGTAGTTTTTTTAAAATTTTGCATAAGTTTGGTTTGAAAAATTAGGTTGATGGAATTAAAAGGGCATAGTGAAGAATTATTATCATTAATTGATGCCTCAAAGAAAGAAAATGGAAATACATATTAAGCAACCTGAAATATCTATCATGACTCATGAAAAAGAGGAAGAAATGCAACATGATATATCAAAATTACGAGACCAAGTGCAACAAAATCCACTCTCACAAAAAGTAGCAGAAGCTAACATGGATAGTTTAAAGAAAGGCATGGAATATAAGATGGATGGTTTAAAGAAAGGTGTGGAATCTAAGATGGATGGTATAGAAGAAAAACTTAAAGGCAACATGGAAGATTTGAAGAAAGATTTGACAAATTTGCTACAAGAAATGCTTACTAATGGAAAAAAGGTAGTAAAGGAAACTCATGAGGAGAAAAAAAGAAATGTTAATCATGATTTGATAGATTGTAACAGTGGATTGAAGACCCATCATGTTCCAAAGATCGATATGAGGAAGTTTGATGGCAAGGATCCCGTAACATGGATATTATAGATGGAGCAATATTTCGATCTCCATAATGTGCAAAAACATAAAAGGTATACATTGTGACTTTATATTTGGGACCAAATCAGTTTGTATGGTATCGATGGCTTTTATCTTGTAAACAAATTGTCACTTGGGAAATTTTTATGGAAGAAATGATAGCACATTATGAGGATACAAAAAGCAACACTTTTCTTAACCAATTGATAAATCTAAAAAAAGGGTTCAACGATCAAACACATTGAGGACTTCCAAAAATTGAATATAAGGGTAAAAGATATTCCAGAGGAGCATAGGATTGATGTGTTCATAGGGACTTTAAAGGATAACATCCAACATGATGTTCGACTTTGTGAACCTTATTCATTGGAGAAGGCATTCAGGTTGGCAAGAAAAATGGAAAGCAAAATTATGGTAACAAGGAAACGTACCACTCACAACTATAAAGATGGAAGTGTTGTTGCCCCTAGCCTTTCGTAACCTACAGGGTTGACACCACAAAAATTAGAAGAAAAAAGAGAAAAAGGGCTTGGTTACAGTTGTGATAGCAAATACACTAAAGGTCATAAGTGTTCTGATATGAAACTATTTTACATAGATTGTGAAGAGGAAGAAGAAAAGGAAGAAGAAAAGTCAAAAGAAGAGGATATACACCAGGAACAAACCCTAGAGAAAGAAGAAATGAATCTGACCATATATTGTAATGCATTGGATAGAATTACCACTCCTCAAACTATCAAGATAGAAGGAAATATCAAGAAGAAAAAGGTAGTAGTGTTGATTGATTCAGGAAGTACCCATAATTTTATTCATTGTAAGATAGCCAAGGAATTGAATTGCTTCCTATATCCAGCACTAGAGTGTCATTTGATGATTGCAAGTGGAGGAACCATAAATCGCTTTTGGAAAGCGCCATAATATCAAGCTATCCATGGGAAAATATGTATTGAATAGCCCAATTATTTCCATTCCAACGGGTGGTGTTGATGTTGTACTAGGAGTCCAATGGCTACAATCCTTGGGTACAATAGCTTTTAATTTTCAATAACTTTTCATGAAATTTTCTTCGGAAGGAAAGGAAGTTGAATTAAGGGGTATCACAGGGAAACCGGGAAAGATAATCAACTCTAACGGAATGAAAAAAACTTATAAAGAAAGAAAAACAAGGCATAATTGCAAAATTATGTTCGCTAGAGGTTCTCACATCGAAATAATCTATTTCTCCATATCCTTAAAAAGTCTTGGACAATCATTCCAAGGTATTTGAGACCCCCAAAGGTCTCCCACCTATTCGTGATCATGATCATGCTATTCATTTGATTCCAAGAAGTGTTCCTCCAAACATCAGGCCTTACAAATATCCTTATGCCCAAAAGAGTGAAACTGAACGTATGGTTGCAGAAATGCTAGAGGTTGGCATAATTCAACCTAGTCAAAGTTCTTTCTCTGCTCTAGCAGTATTGGTGCACAAGAAGGATGGGTCATGGCACATGTGTTCAAATTATAGGGATCTCAACAAGCTCACTATTAAAGATAAATTTCCCATTCTTGTCATTGATGAATTATTGGTTGAATTGCATGGATCAATTTACTTCACCAAGTTAGATCTTCATTGAGGATATCATCAAATCAGAATGAAGACTGAAGACATTCCAAAACAAACATTTAGGACTAATGAGGGTCATTATTAATTTTTGGTCATGCCTTTTGGCCTTACCAATGCACGTTCTACATTTCAAGGTTTGATGAATTCCATTTTCAAACCCTTCCTTAGAAAATTCATGTTAGTATCTTTTGATGATATATTAATCTATAGCAAGTCTTGGAAGTATTTTGTTCAACATGTTGATAGGGTGCTCAAACTATTGGAGGAGAAAAAATTATATGCAAAAATCTCCAAATATTTCTTTGGAGTACAAGACGTGGAATATTTGGGTCATATTGTATCTCTTGAATGTGTGGAGATAGACCCTAGAAAAATTAAATCCATTAAGGAATGGAAAATCCCCACAACCATAAAACAATTGAATTATGGGTGAATAACATCACCTCTAACAACATATTGAAGAAAGATGCATTTTCATGGACTCCAGAAGCAACAAAGGCCTTTGAACATCTTAAAGAGGCAATGTAACAAACAACAATCTTAGCTACACTAGAGTTCGCAAAAACCATTATTGTGGAATGTGATGCCTTAGGAAATGGAATTGGTGTTTTTTAATGCAAGAAGAAAGACCCATTTCGTTCGAAAGTCGTCCAATCAAAGGAAAGTATTTACACAAAGCTATTTATGAGAAGAAAATGTTGGCAATAGTTCATGCACTTAGGAAATGGCGACCTTACCTAATAGGAACACACTTCAAGGTAAAAACAAATCATGATAGTCTTAAATACTTTTTAGAACAAATATTATCTTCAGAAGAGCAGTGAAAATGGGTCACAAATATGTTGGGTTATGTCTTTGAAATCATCTACAAAAAAGGGAAGCAAAATGTTGTGGTAGATGCACTCTCAATAAAGGATGAGGATGTGGAAGAATTGCTTTGCGCCATTTTTGTTATCCAACTATATTGGATAAATGAAGAAAGGGATGAATGGAAGAATGACGAAGAAGTGTGGGCACTCATTCAAAAGATACAACAAGATCTCAGTACATCTGATACATTTAGCTGGAAAATGAGTCGTTATGGTACAAATATCACTTATACCTACGTAATAATTCCCAACTCAAACAAAAGATTCTTATGGAATTGCACACCTCTCCCTTAGGAGGACACTCATGATTTTTAAAAACTTACCACAAGGTTAAGAAGGAATTTTTTCTAGATGGCCTTAAATCAGATATTCAAAAGTTTCTAGCAGAATGTTTGGTTTTCCAACAAAATAAAGTTGAAACAATTAAAACCCCAGGTCTATTACAACCTTTATCCATTCCAAGCCAATGTTGGTAGGAGGCTTCAATGGATTTTATCACAAGCTTACCCAATTCTAAAGGAAAGAGTATCATCATGGTGGTAGTTGACAGACTTACCAAGTACGCACACTTTTGTGCATTATCACATCCATTTAAAGCCAATACAATTTCTATCGCATTTATGGAAACAATTCAAAAGCTACATGGAAACCCAAAGGTTATTGTAAGCAACAAAGATCCCATATTCACTCGATATTTTTGGACAGAATTAATTTCTTGCCTTGGTACTCAGTTAGCTCATAGCTTATCTTATCATCTTCAATCTGATGGGAAAACTGAGATAGTGAAAAAATGTTTGGAATGATATCTTGGTTGCTTTGTATCTGATAAACAAACACAATGGGTCAAATGGTTGCCTCTGTCTGAATGGTGGTATAACACTTCCATCCATACTGCAGTAAAAATGACCCCATTTATGGCACTTTATGAATATCATCCACTGTCCATCACATCATATTTAGGAGTCAATTCTAAGGTTCAACCAGTGGCACGGAATCAACAACAAGTTCTCCAACTCTTAAAGGATAACCTCACTTTGGTGTGAAATAGAATTAAACAATAGGGAGATCAACATCGCAACGAAAGAAGTTTTGATGTAGGTGACTTGGTATTCCTACATCTACAACTATATAAAAAATGTCCCTCAAGCAAGCTAATAAGGATAAAAAATTATCACCAAAGTATTATGGTTTGTACAAGGTGTTGCAAAAGATTGGTACTATGGCATACAAATTGGAGCTTCATGCATCTTCCCGAGTGCACCCAATTTTCCATGTTTCATGCTTAAAGAAGGTTATAGGTGATAAACTCCCAGTTCAAACAATATTACCAGAACTTGACGAGGAAGGAAAAATCATATTGGAACTTAAAGTAGTCATAGAAACAAGAACTCAAAAGCTATTAAATCGATCAATTTTTGAGTATCTCATCAAAGATCAATTTTTGAATATCTCATCAAGTGGAAGAACTTACCCGCTAAAGATTCCACATGGGAGGGTGAAAATTTTATGTAGAAGCATCCAGAACTACTTAAGCATTGAGGACAACACTTTTTTGAAGGAGAGGGGCATATTAGGTCCCTATAATACTAGTGATTCCCCCATTACTATTCTCATTGTAGCCCTTATTGTTATTGTTACGCCCATATTGTCCCCATATTGTTATTATTGTGCCCCATAGAAGCCTACTATTGTTATTGGTGTGGCCTTATATTATTATTGTTATGTCAGTATTTTCTGAGCTAGTTACATAACATTTGCAATTTTGGTGTTTAGTAGTATTTAATGTCTAAAGACTTAAAAAATGATTATAAGGATTTTCAAATACTTTCAAATACTTTTAGATACTATGATTTTAAGTATAATGTATAAAGTGCTTACAATTGAACATCTTTGACTAATGAAATTAGTTTTTAGAACATTTTTTCTTGGTATTATTTATTGTAGTCGATATTAACATGCCTTCAAAGCGTATTATTATTTACATTGTAGAATCATTATTTTACCTGATGATATACTGGATTTAGGCGATATTTGCTAGTTTCGGTGGAATCTATTATAGAGTAGTGCTATGAAATTGTGAATGACTTTGAGTCATGGAATGTGTAAATGTGGAATTGTCAAATTCATTGCAAAAACTTATGAAATATGAGGAGACTAATAATCGGAAATTGCATCATGCAAATAAATTAGATAAGAGGAAAAACAATGAGTAGTTTGGATGCAATTTCTGTGGTAGGTGGATTAGTTTTAGTTTTAACTGGTGCAAATATTTATGTTGTTGCATGCAATATCTTTGTTCAAATCCAGAGGACAATGAATGAATGCAAAAGACCAACAAGCAACAATTTTTTTGTGTGATTTAGATGTTAAATTTGTTGATTCACTATGTTTCACAAATTGTAATGCTAAAATTAGGAGATATTAAATGCACTCTTAAATTTCATAATCACTTTTGTCATTTATGTCTACATGGAATTTGTATTTTCCAAGATGAGTGGTTATGGAAGCTTAAATTATTGCATTTCTAGACAATTTTGGTGCAATACGTTTTGCTCAAATTGACACATTAACTAAAGTACATTTGCAATTTAATGTAATAGAACTATGATTAATATTGACTCATGGTTTTTATTGCAGTTATCTTAGTCATGTGTGGCTAGAATGTTATTTCTTATTTAACCTGGCATATATAGATAATGATTTCATGTCTAACAAACATATGATTACCAGTTAGTAATGCCCACCTTGGTTTGCAATTTAATGTAGTTATAGTGCTATGATTACAATTGGACAATGATTTTTTATTTGTGCTTTCTTTAGGCATGTTTCACTAGAATGTTGTTTATTTCTTATGAAAGAATAGGTAATGCTTCCAATAGCTAGTAAACAATATGATACAAAATCAGATTACCCATTTTTGGTCATTGTTAGTTGAATATATATATATATCCTCTCTAGTAGCATTGAATGCATTGTTAATTTGTCTTTGTACGTAGCTTGCATAAATTCATGGCTACGATTCTTTTAATATTATTGTGCCTTGCATACATTGTTGGTGATTCTCGTGTAGTCTCATTCTAGGTATGCCAATCTCTTAATGATCAATGTGTGATCACAAATATATTCGAAATATATAAGGCTATGCTGAAACAAAATATTAGAACTGATGTAATTAATTTTATTGTAGGATAAATCATAGAGAGACAATTTAGATAAAAGAATTTTAAAATCACATGTATAAAAAAAAACTAGATTTTTTATGGAAAAAAAATGTTGCGTAGGTATTTTTCAAAAAAACAACAATGTGTGGTGTGTTATATTGATCAAAATGCTTACAAGTTTTCTTTGATGCTTCTTGCTACATAGAAATATCAGTTATTAGTTTTTCTAGTTTTGAGGTTTTCCATTAAATCCATGTATTGTTTTTTTATCCACCAATTATGTCTGGGTTATGTTCTTGCATATGCACACACTAGCTATGGGACTTTGTCCAACTGCTATGATGTGGATATGTCAAAAAACTACGATGTTCATGTGTTGGCCATAGGTATGCTCAAACAATTGGAGCTTATGCACCCAAGCCTTAAAAAACAAATATTGCACTATGCTAGGAAGCTAAATACTTTACATTTTATTTCATGGTATAATGTCTTTATAGTGCAACAATAGGTTAGTAACTTAAACATGGTGCAATTGATAGCTTTATAATAATAAGCATTTAAGTATGTTTATTATTTCAATAAGCTTATGAATATGATAATTGTTTTAAGTGGTTTTATTCTTGTTATCTTAAATTATAGTTGTTTATTATAGAAATATATATTGTAATTTTTCTTTGAAGCTAATAATTGGATTCTATTTTATTTATACATTTTGAAATAAATTTACAGTGATTGCCAAATATTCTTTACGTAATTTTGGAAATTAAATATTGTGTTTTGATTTTTTTTTTAAATGTAATAATTTTTTTGTTGCTATTATTTTAAATTGCATATAGGTCTTTAGTTTTAAATTATGTTTCAATTGAAAAAAAATGCAATCTTAAGGTTCCTTATGGAAATTTCATCTACTCTTTTGTCATAGTGCTAGGTACTTATTTTCGGAGTATTATGAAACAAAAAATTAGGGAGAGAAGATAATCACAGAGACAATGTAGACTAGATAATACATGAAGTCTAATTTTTTTTTTATATCACATGTGTTGATTGGACATTCAATGCAATCCACGCTCTTAATTCTATAAATCATTATCACATTTGGACAAATTGTCAGTTTGTATAAATATACTTCATGGCAAGGAAAAATAGTTTTGCATTGAAATGATCAAAATTGCAAGAAATTGATCACAAGTTATCTAGATTCAATCTACATATATTAGAGAATTTCTTCTATTATCATGGTGATTGTTTATTTGACTCATTTGTTGTTTTTCTTCACTTTCATTATAGATTAGTTGAAATATCACATGGAATTGTAAACCTATTTCTTCATTGCTTATCTCATGGACATGATGCTACTTTGAATTCATTGCATACAGAATTGACTCCGGAATACCTTCAGGATCTTCATCATTGTAAACCTATTTCGACATTGTTTATTTGACTCATTTGTTGTTTTTCTTCACTTTCATTATAGATTAGTTGAAATACCACATGGAATTGTAAACCTATTTCGACATTGCTTATCTCATGGACATGATGCTACTTTGAATTCATTGCATATATAATTGACTCTTGAATACCTTTAGGATCTTCATCATGTTAATTATCTTGAAATGTACCTGAAAGGATTGTCTACACCTTCTTTTATTTGTGCTCGAACTAAAATTAGCTTATGGGGGGTGCATTTTGTATCAAATGGTTCTCCAAGTGATTGTTAGTTCTAGTAAATGTTTGGTTATTTACAAATGGCCAAGCATATCTATGGTTCAATTCATACATTCATGGCTATCGATATAATATTTTTCTACATAATCAAAATCATGCATGTGGATATTTTGAGCCATTGTTGCTATATAGCACAATAGATAGTGTATCTTCAATAAATAGAAAGATTGGCCCATGCATTTTCCATACCAATTCTCACATGGACAGTTTGACATATTTTCAATTGAGAAAATCTTATTTAAATAAGGTTTCATGATCTATCAACAAAATTTCAATGACTATCATGACTCTTTTTTTCAGCCTATTTGCACACTTGGACCATGGTTTGATATGTCTAATATCATAAAAACAATTGCACAAACTTTTTACAATTGTTTCATTTGCAATGAAGATAAAGATATCAATTTCTTACAACAACACATGAGTGCTTAAAAAATTGAACAAGAGCAATGTATTAATGATTGGAAAGCTTATATTATAAATTTATCAATACCATATGCATATGGATATATAGAGGGAAATGGTTTTGCAGTATAATGGATATGCGAACTCCTTGATGTTAACATATATATCTAGATTATAGAAACGAAAGATATTTCCTTGAGATTCTATTCATAAAAAACTTGCTCCAAAGTCGTGAACCTTATGCATATACCAATATATACAACACATGCACATTTCCATGCAATTCTGGAAATTCAGAATGTTGAGAATATTAGTGACATTGACAATTCAGCACAAATGCTACAAGGAATCTCGAAAATAGATAATTGCAAGCCAACCTCAAGTGTACCTTGTAGATATCCTGTTAGCAAAGAATTTAGGTTTAGTATATGTTCCACTCAATTGAAGCATTTGTAAATTGACAACGTTATATAAAAAATAAAATTTGTTGTAGTATCAAAAACTTCTACATCATCAAATGAGGACAATAATCCTTTTTCAATGGCGCCAAAAAATTAAAAAGAAGTCTCTACTTCTTTTTCCAATGCCTATAGTAAGCGGTACACCCACTTACATCAATTGAAATATGCAATACGAGCACAAGGTTCTATAATGCAAGAAGCACAAAAGCAATATGTAAAGTCAAATAAATAAATCGAGGCATATTTGCAATCAATCCAAGACACTTACATATGCATTTTTAATTTGTGATATATTTTCCTTTGGAAAGGACATGCAATCTATTAACAAAGACATATCATCTACTATTTTCTATTTGATGTTTGCTTCAGAGTTCAAAAGAATTAAACTCAACAAACAAATATGCAAATCTTGTAACAATGTAATACTCAATGATAAAGTCACTACATTTGCATTGCCTCTTTATATTTGACGAAATGAAAATTTGATGTTCATTGCAAAAGTGACATATTTGGAAGAGAATTTAGTGGCACCAAGGATGGATTTTACACAAATAAGATAACTTGGTTACAAAATATCAGACATTGGATTAATAGGAACAATCACAAATGTTCCTTCTAATCTAGATAGAATTCATAGAGCATTGCCTAGAGAAATTTATGACAATATGACAATGGGAATTATGATAAAAATAAAATTGGAATACAAGAATGCCTATTTGTCTTGAAATTTTCAACTCAAGAAAGTGATGTGTTCATTACATGACTTGTGCAACACATCTCTATACAAGAGAAAACAAATAGAAATCAATTAGGAATGTAAAAAACATTTTGATAAAAATAGACAAGATCATTAGAACGATAGTCCAAAAATGAAGGAACTAGACTCACCAAATGCAGATAATGATCTAGAGAAAGAAACTAAAACACTTGCACATGGTTATTCAGAGGCCCACCTTATCCATGATCTGTATACGAGAATAATACATATTTTACCTTTTCAAGGGTCTCATCCCATAGGAATTTTTCAAGACAAATTCTCTAAAGAGTTGAAATTTTTAACATTGTTCTTTGGATCAAGTCGCCCTACTGA
The DNA here is from genome assembly GCA_000404065.3 of Pinus taeda. NCBI lineage: Eukaryota > Viridiplantae > Streptophyta > Pinopsida > Pinales > Pinaceae > Pinus > Pinus taeda. Next base: position 50,357 of record APFE031492300.1, on the reverse strand, counting down.
TGTTATCAACCAAATTTTGTATCAAAAAAATGCACAATGGGAACTATTGCACATGTTTGGTGACTTTTCAACACATATTACAAACATATTTTTTAAAGCAATTTATATTTTGATCAACCAGGTTTATAACTCAGCTTGGATTTTTATTTGCAAAGGAGAGCTAAAAGGATAAAGACTAGGAAACATTGCCATACCATGAGATTATGAGACAATTAAATCAAGAGAAACAATCAATAATCAAACAAATAGTTCTATGGAAAAAGAATAATCACAGTAAGTGTTTCTATTTGTTTATCACTGGATTTGCAGGTACAGGAGAAACATTCACTGCACAAGCGCTTTACCATGCACTTGTACGGCTTTATAACAAAGACTTACAAAGTGACCCTTTGGAAAAAAAAGGTCTAATAATTGTATTTACTAGGAAAGTTGCATATATTGCACATGGTGTTACAGTCCATTTAGCTTTTCATTTTCCACTTTCACCATGTCACATGTTGCCATTGGCTTTTAACACACTTGATGTATTGAGCAAAGAATACGAGAAACTTAAATTTTTATTGATAGATGAGGCTTCACTAAATGGGTCTCGATTACTTTATAGCATTGACAAGGGACTCCGTGAAATTATGCATACTCCATCTTCCCCTTTTGGGAACCTTGACACGATATTTTGCGGTGACCTATGTCAAGCACAACTTATATGATTGTTGGATATTTGAACAACCACATCTTAAAGGAACTAATGCTCCTTACAAATTTTGGAAATAAAATGTGAAAACTTATGAATTAAAACATGTAATGCGACAAGACAATAGAGAATTTGTATCCGTCTTAAAATTAGGACATGTTCACACACTAATGATGATCTTGTACTTCTTGACAACATTGTTATAGATTGGCACCAAATGATCCAACTTTTACATACCTATTTGATTTAAATAAGAATGTAAATGAACATAATGAAAGAATGTTGTCTCTCATCAACAAAGAAGAAATTATATTAAATGCATATGATAGAGCAATTTACTCAACAAATATAAATAAAAATAAATAGATGAAACTACAATTACCATATTCTATTTTGTTGAAATAAGATATGCTTGTTGAACTAATTGGAGGAAATTACAATATTCAGGATAGCTTGGTCAATGGTGCTGAAGGAAATTTTAGAGCATCAACAACATTTGAAAATGGTGCAATTTGGATCAAATTTGTTGATCTAGTTGTTGGTACTATTCAATGGGAAAAATGGTGCATCTGTACAAAGATGGAATAATCTCTACATGGACACCTGTTATTAGAGTTTGTAGGAACAATGAATCAAACAATGAAATTAATTCTACAATAGAAAAAAAATTTGCCAAAATGGCATGTGCACAAACTATACATTGATCACAGGGGTTAACAATGAACAAATTGGATTTTGACCCAAACGGAGTTAGGCAACATAGACTTGTTTAAACTACACTTCTCATGTCAAATATATTAAGTCCTTGTATTTATTAAACAAATTGGAACATAGTAACTTTTCTCTGAATGACAAAGTTGTTATTCAGCTTAATAGACTTAGATATAATGCCTCATATGAGCTTGAATATAACATATATCAAAATAAAACAATTGAAAAATTGACAATATGTTCATTGAACACCTTCATATTCTTCCTTGCATTTTCAAATATAGTGCAATAGCTATGATTCTAATAAGCACTGAACATTTTTTGTTCCAAGTAAAAAAAGAAAATTCGATCCTCCGAATCCATTTATCTAGAAAATATGACTACATACATTTATACCATTTACATGGAATTCTCACATACTACATAAAAATTATTGTTGTTGAGAATCATTTCACTTATACAAAAGATGAATTTGAATCAACAATTGCAACATTCCATGTTGAAAGAAAACCCATTATAGTTGCAAATGTATATATTGCACCAAATGCAAAAATTGAAGAGATAATTAATTTAATCAAATTCATTTTAGATCACAGATGCAACAACTAGCTGATTTTTCTTGTTGATGATTTCAATTTGGGCATGTTGAAAACTAGCCATCAACCAAAAAAAACGACTTTCATTTATGCAAAATACTTACTTAATTTTTCATTTAAAAAAACCGACAATTGATTATAGCTCAATGCTAGATCACTTTTGGACAAAATTTTCAGCACTACAAATTTATTTCCAAGTCTTTGATGCTTATTGGAAATATCATCATACACTTTTTCTTACCATATCTTTCTTGTCACATTGAGTCATTTTTCCAATCTTTGTATTCTACAATTTCAAAGTTGACTGGTCACAATATTTGTTACATTTGCAAATGTGCACCTTTGACATATGCCTTGATTTGCAAACATTGAAAAACAAAGAAATTATGCACAACAAAAAACAAGAAAACAACAAAAAATGCAAATATCAAATTCCGGCAAGTCTTTAAACCATGAACATAATTTTGTTTCTATTTATCTTTTATAACTTTTATGCAATGCTTGGTATGCAATTTACACATTTTCATTTCCACTTTGTTGCAGTTTGCTCCATATACTGAATAATATTATTTGCTTTAGCTTGTAGTTCACATTTCATTATTTCTTGTGTGACTTATTTTGATATAAAAAAAAAGAATGAAAGAAAGAAAAGTGGCCATGGTAATTGTTAATAACACATTTCCAGAAGTTAACTATATGTATATTTGCCAATGAAATCTATAAAAATTTACTTTGTTGTAACTTATGCACATTTATTACATAGCCATGAACCAATGGCTAATAGTACCATAAAAACAAAATTCATGTATATATAATTTACTATTGTAGAGTATACATTGTTTTAAATGTTTTTTGTACACATGTCTCTTACTTGATGAATTGCATTTTCATTTTTAGGAAACGACTCGCCCATTCATTTGGAAAAATATGAAGGAAACATCTAGCTCTAGAAAACAAATATTGGAAGAACAAATGGTGGAAAACGAAAATCCAAAAAGGTTATGTTTGTGCTACACTAAATGTTTATATAGTCAAATGAAATATTTCCATTAAATCAATGTCAGTGTTTTTTGAAGCATGTTGTTTTGATTTTTCAAATAAGCATAACAAAAACAATGGAAGCAGTATCCTCTTCAATCATTGAAATATGCTCAGGAGCATATGGGAAAACTTTTGAAGGCGATATATTGGTTATTTATGGGCCAACACAAACTAAAAGTCATAACTCTCCTGTAAAAGCGTGGCTACTCCACGCTGATTTGGTTGATAACCACATCGAACTAACTATCATAGTGAACATGGGAAATAATCTTATAGAGCATTTCGAAAACATGTTTACCGTTGGAAATAATGTTTGAATTACATCTTTTGAAATAAGAAACAAGGGTTTTTATGAACGAGGAGATGCAACATGTTGCATAATGTTACAAGATAAAACCACAGTTGAATTAATTGCACAGGTTTGTAAAAAACATAGACTGGATCTAGATACAACAATACATAGTTTTGTTGTTTCAACTGATGCATATGCAATTGGGTCAATAGGAAAAATAATAATAGGTTGCCACCAAACTAACAAGCAATTAGAACTCAATATAAAATATGGTTAAGTTGCAAAGGAAAATGCAATTGTAAGTCTTTTGGTAGAATAACTATACTTGAATTTGAACAAAAAAGACAATAGTTTCTTTAAAACTGTGTTATTGTATCTTTATTTTGCATTGTTATCAAGGTTCCAATTATCTTATTCTTTTTTTTTCATAATATTCTTAATCAATACTATGCAATATGATATTTCAGTTATATCAAATTTTCTATAAGACTATGGTTTCATTGTTTGGTTAATAAGAACATTAGATGTTAGCTCCACAAGAACATAATGTATCTCCATAATAGTTACTATGGAAAATTATATATTTTCCGATGTTTTTCTCTCCACTGGTAAAATATTGGCTTGGATTCATTTGTTGTAAATTTCTAGAATTCTGTTCTATTAGGGAAAAAACAAACAAAAAAGAAGGAAACAAAATAGTTGCATCTGTATCAAAGTGTTCATTTATGTATATGCACAATTGAATGCTCTATGTTAAAACAAGGCAGTACAGGGGAATTGATATAGTTGTATTTTCAGTTTATTTTTCCATAGATCAAATCATCCTTATTTTCCTATTTTCATAACTATTTTTTCATGTAGTGTTCATTTTATAACTATATTTTCTTTGTTCCTATTTTCTGATCTATATAGTGTTGCAATATAGTTATATATAATTGCAAATTTGTTGTGCAATGAATTAAGAGATTTTCTATCTCATTCCTCTTTCCTAGTTTTTTTGGTCTCTTTTCAAAATGCATTTCAATTCATGGAAAAAGAAGAAATTGGAAATTTAAATATAATCTAGGAAAATTGTAGTTTAGTTGAGGGTAGCTTCTTGGAGTATGCTACTAAATTATTTTTGCTCTTTTTTGTGACACATAGATGGAAATCAATGTGCATATTTACTAGAGCAACTTCTTCTTTTGAAATTTTCTGACAACCAAGTGCATTGTTTCGTTAATAGGACCATAATATATCAGTTGCACAAACACATTTTATATTTACAAAAAAAACATTATAGCATATTATATGCATATGCATTTTTTTTCTTTTCGTTGTTGCAATATTAACTTGAATTCTCATTTTCCTACAAATTGTGAAATTGTTTTGTCTTAGGGAAAGAAAAAGCAAACAAAGAGAAAAAAACTCCAAATATCCCAATTGCTTGATTTCTATATATGTTCAATGAAATATTTTGTGTCAAAAAGATGGGGGGATTCTATAGGGGTATCAAGACATTCATGTTCTTTCTTTTTTTTCACATATAACAAATCTTCCAGAAATTTTAATTTTATATTTGTACAAGTGTTTTTTTGTAGGCTGTGTGCTTCTATTAATTGGATTTCTTGCACAAGGATTTTCATTTCCTAAGCTATATAATGCTGCATTGAATTTATATATAATTGCGAGTTTATTTTCTAAAGCATTAACAAAATGTACATCTTACTCTTGTTTTCTAATTTTCTTTGTTTCCTCTTGTAATGGATATAAGCTTACAAAAAATTACAAATTTAACTATAATATAAGGAAACTGTGGTTCTTATACTGCTAAGTGTTATAACGATGATGTCAGATAATTTTTTTTGGCTCTTATCCATTAGTGATGCATGGTCACGTGCATGCATCATTTTTGTAGCCACTTGTTTTTCAATTTCAAGCTAATAGTTTATTGTTTACCATAGCACATGTTAATCATTTCAAATTTTTTGTCTATGATAATGATTCTTTGATGGATGGTGAACAATATATGTACTATTTGAAATCAATGGTCTTTTTTGTAGCCCAATGTCATTGCTATGAATAATATATATATTATTTATTTTGAACTATGATGATAATTTTTTCATTGACCTATGTAATCAATCTTACTTGGAAATTATGACGGATTTTAGTTTCTCTCTACCATAGTGTTTCTGTAACAATATTTCCTTAGGTGTTTTTATGTATATTATAATTTAACATATACAATTTGGTGCTCTAGATATATTGTAAAAAAGAGATTGAGAAATGTGTAAAATACTCTGTTAATCTTTGGTACCTTGATTTCTTATTTTCGATTCCTCATGTCACTCTGGACTCTATGCTTTCACAATAACAATATGAAACTTATTATGATTGATAAAAATATCATTAAACTTGTATATTTGGATGCACCAACTTCCAAAATGTTGAAAGTTGTTCAATTGTTGAATCAAGTGCTCTTACCCTTGTATTCATTAAGTGTAGTAATATTATGTTCAATGTTAATTCAGTTTCATTTATCCCTGAATTCGAGTCATAAACTGCTAATTGCATTAATGCACCAATAAAAAACATATGTGAGATGAGCATGCAAAAACAAAGTTACAAAGTATATATAACAAAAAATGTGTCTGCAATTGCTCTCAAGCCACCTGTTTTTATTTCACCAATATTATCAGTGAATCAATGAACTAAGGCCAATGATGATCCAAAACAGATGCCACACTTCAAATAGTGGAATGACTGAGAGAGAAGAAAAACATAAATTTATGGATAAAGAGGTATGTGTTTTTAAAGCACTTATTACATATTATTTAATATTGTTGGATTTTTTTATGAAATAATCTTTGAGTAAACTCATCTTACATTTGATATACTCAATATAACAATATTATGAATCAACATAATCATGACACATTTAATAATGCACTCATTTTTGAAACTGAAACTAGTCTACATGTATTGCACATTTTAATATTTTAATGTTAATATGATAATTAATCTCACAATGCATAGTTTTCCCTATCATTTTGTGATTTTCAATCTTAGTATTTGTTTCATCATGTACCTTTGCAAACAATTCATTTTTATTCCTTTATTATGGGCTCCGTATTATATTGTTCTTTTGTTTGCAGAGTGCTACAAGTTGCTACACTAGGTCATTGAATCCAAAAACTAGGAAAACAACATTGATGTTAAACTCATTTCTAGGTAAACTAGGAAGTCATAAATGGCATATTTTACTCTTTTTATTTTTTAACCTTTTTCTTTAGATTGATACTAAGGCCTTTTTTTCACAAGATGACTTATGATATATTGATTTTTGTACTAGGCCTCTACAAGGTCTCCTTATGTGCTTTAGCTCAATATTGATATCTAGTGAATTCTAATTATTGTTATTGTAATGCAACAATAAAAAAAGAAAGAATTCTTTCATGTACAAGGGAAAAAACGCTTTTTTTCACATATTATGAAATATATACATGGTTATGCTTGACTTGTGCTTATATTGTCTTAGTTGTGAACCTTGCAGGAAATTTCATGGTTCTTGAATACTAGAACCATGATGTGTCCTTGATACTCTTGTATTGCTCTCATTGTTAGCATAACAAAATTTGCAGGTTTGCCCTATTTTTCATATCTCTCTTTGGATTTCCCCATCCAATTTAACTAAAGGTATAGAAATGTTATTTCATGAGTGAGATATGAGTAAAAACAAACATTGATTAACATTAAGTGAATATAAGAATCCTTGGACATATAAAGCATCTCTATGCAACCCTAAGCATAATGTTTATTAATAGATTTTTGTTAACAAAGGACACAATGTATAGACTTCAATCATTGAATAATATTCCATTTTCCTACTCCTCTTTTAGGATCCTAATTGAAATAAAGACAAGTATTATCAATGTTATTTCCTTTCATGTACTTGGTCAATGTTCATAGATTTCCCCTTGTTGATTTTGCAGTTATGCATTGTGTAAGATAATAAAAAATTTATGCCACCGAAAAGGAAAGCAGTGAAAAACATGATAGGTATGATATATTGTGATGATCTTAGGTGTACACTACTTTGTTTAGAGATTCAAAATAGATAAAGTTCGTTACTCATTTTTCCCTACTATTTTGATATGGTTATTATTCGTTGCTTTCACTGAAATATCACTACAAATGATACAAGTGTCTTCAAAGCATATTTTTTGCAAACATATCTTTGATCGCTTTGGAAAAAAATCAAAACAATTTTGTATTTTAGTTGGAGGAATAGTTCTATGTATAACAGTTTTATAATATGCTTTCAGCTGTGTGAACAATTTAGTTTGTGGTTATCAAACATAGTCTACACAGTCTACATTAGTATCTTTAACTATAGCCCATGTAAATAATTATTTAGAAATTACCGAATATAGTCTTGATTGCTAGTTTCAAGTAACTAGAATCCAAAAACTTATTTAGACATTTACTGATCGATTATTTATTGATAATATTAAGTAAATAACACATAAGAGATAAAGGTAGAATTGTAGATGTTAGTCATTTTTCATTCTCAGTTGTAGTTAAAATATGAGCATAAATTAATTCTACACAAGAGGAATAAAAAGCCTCTGTGTTACTGTTAATGTTCTTTGTGATTCAAAATAAAAAAGAAATACTCACTCGTTCCATGATCCATGTTCTGTAATTTTTTGATACGAAACATATAAATTAAAAATCTAGGAAATTATTTGCATTCTTATTATTAGGCTTACAAGGAGCCTTTTTGTTTGTTTGTGCATCACATAAAAATAAAAAATAAAACAAAAGGCGTTAAACAAATTAACCTCTGGACTACTCGACCTTTCAACCATGCAACTAGAAAGTCAGAATGACTAGGAATTTTATTATAAATTATCTGATCAACCTCCAGACCCCAGAATTTACCGACCTTCAAACTAAGCAGCCTGATGAAACCACTCAACTATAGTGTGGTTGGGGTCAGGATACAATACGTGAGTCACAAAATAAGGAAAACTCCCAATTGTCCAAACTCTCGACTATATAGTCAATGGAATAAAGAGAATAGTTGAATATGTTATATTTATAATCGAGATATAACAAATTAATCATAAAATAAAAAATATTCAACTGTTAGACCACTTGACCTCTGATCCATCTGATCATGCAAATAAAATACTATTTTTGTTTTTTTATTTCCAATGTGTTTTTTAATAGATATTTTCAAAATTTCATGTTTCACGTTCAATTTATTATTTGTTAAATAAATAATAATTTTTTAATGCTTTTTTGATTCTCGAGAATAAAAAAATTTGGCATGTTTACAGGGAATTAATGCACACATTCGTTTGCGATTTTTGCATTTTTCTAAACACGATTTTAAGATTTTAGACTATTATGCCTGCATGCTCTTTTTTGGAGTATTGTTCGAAGAAAATTTGAAGTATACTAAGTACTAGTTTCAAAAACCTCTCTGTAAGCATAATCTCACTCTTTTTAGAGGTTCTTAAGTGCAATTTCAAATTTTAAATTAGCAAAACTTATGTATGTTGTATTCACATTTAAAGGTTATAAAATACCAAAAAAAAGGAAACTCTTTAGTGTCAAATTTTAGATTTTAAAGTATTTGCCTACATGATTTTCTTTTAACTCTTGTTCAAAGAAGAACTGAATTAAGTCAATGTAGTACCAGCTTCAACAAATTCTGTGTAAGCATAATGCATTTTTTTTTGCAAATTATTGAATCCAATTCTAAGTTTTGAGTTATCAAAACTTATATGTGCTTTATTAATGTTTACAACTCTTAAAATCAAAATACTGAAAAATATCCAATTACAAATTTAAGATTTTAGAGTGTTCTCGTTGCATGCTCGTTTCTTAAGTCCTCTTATAAGAACCACTAAATTAAGGAAACACTACAACAATTTTAAAAAATTCTATGTAAGCATAGGGTTATTTCTTTTAGAATTATTGAATTTAATTTCAAATTTTAAATAAGAAAATGTTATATATCCTCTGTTAGTGTTTACATGTTATAGAATGGGGAAAATGGGAAAATATGTAGTGGAAAAAAGACAAATAGAGAATATTAAAGAAAAGATTAAGAGCATGGATATTGGACCAACACAACAAGTGAAATTTGGCGCATTACTCATATCATTTTCAACCTACAAGACACAAAAAGAAGGTACAATGATCTGACATGAGATTTTTTAATTCTTTGAGTAAAGGGAATGGCTAAAAAGTCCAAGGGCTACTAAAACAAAGAACAAATTGTTTGAAACAATCAGAGAAACAAATTTACATAAAGTACACGGATAACTCAGCAAAACTGGAAGGATTATGGCAAGTAATGTGCCTAGCTCATCAACATAACTTTCATCCTGTTATAATAGAAGGGGACTCCCAAATCCTTATCAACATGGCTACCCAAATACAAATGGGGACCCCAACTTCAAAAGTAGCTACCAGTTGGAGACTGGTAGCTCATCTATAAAAAATAGAGAAATGGCTAAAAAATAGAAGAGTTATCACCTTCATTCATGTCAAGAGAGAGGGCAACAAGGTTTCTGATCTTCTAGCAAATACAAGAGTTGAAAATGATTAGGTACTCCAATGAGGATCCATCAACATCCTAAATAATAAAACCCAATTACAAGAATGTACTGACTTGGTGCACAAGGAAGCACAACCCCCGGATGTGGGTGTACATCAGAATTTATATGTTGGCATGAGAATGGGATGGCAAGTGGCCTTGCATAGGGCCCTCTGTAATCCTGCACACAAGTCCATAAAACAAATAAACAACAACAGTAAATGGCATTTAAGTTGGCACTCTATTCAACTTGGCCATGTCTACCCACTTTGGCTCTGCATAATGGCACCCTCTGGTAATTTCAATTCCACCTCCTTTATCTCTAATCCTATGCCTCTGCATTTCCATTGTCCACTGGTTGCAGCGGAACCAAGCTCACACATTACTACGGGTAGGTGCTGCAACATTCTATGCTGCATTAAATTTGGTCTAACTAATCATTACTCGCAGAGCTTTATCTGCAACCTTATTCTCCATTCTGTGTCTGCTGATATTTCTACCTCTGAGCCAACCTTTGAACCCATTGCACCTTCTCAATTCTCAGTGCTACGTCCTCGTAGACATTCTCTCTGTCCCTGTGTCAGCATGCCTAGGCTTCGCCATAGAATTCAAAGCAGAAGAGGGAGTAGCAGAGGATAACTACCTTGCTCTCCACCGTGTCCTTCCTTAGACTCCTCCTCCCCCTTGGCTCATTATGTATTTGGTTTCCATCCAAACACTTGCAGCAGTAGAGGCCACTCATGAGCCCCCCTCTCCCAACCGTTGCAATCCACCTCTCCAACCATCGACATCCCCTCCATCTCACAACAACCCCTTCACTTAGCCGAGTTCATGTATCATTGATCCCTAAACCAACCACTCATAAAAGCCACCATATCAATTACCTTCCACGAGGAGCCAACCGGCAAAGATGGATGCCCAACTTGCGAGGAGCCAGCCAGGGATGATGGACAACCACATTGTGCAAGGGAGAAGAAGGACAATCCTCAAGATAAGATCACTATAGAGGAGAAGAACCACGAGCCTTAGGAGAAATATAACACGGGTGCGCTGCAGCAGGAAGAGGATGACACTGATGCATACAGGTGTTTCGTCATTGAGGAACACTCGTCACCACTGCATAACACTTGACTCACCAGCACAGCATGCCACATGACTCACCATGTGTCATCGAGTATCAAGTTTCGGGAATTACATCAATAGTTTTTTTCTTTTTTTTTTGTGCATTTTTGAGAATCATGTTAGCTACTATTCTTGTTTGCTGGTTTCCTTGTGTGGGCAGCAAGTTCATTTTTGCAATTTCATTTTTGGACTATACTGGTTTCCCATTCTGGGCAGTCTCAATCTTGTTTTGCTGTTATATGTGTTGAACCATGGCACTAACCTACATAGGCCAAAGCCTCAGTGTATCACTATGTTTCAGTAATCGAATTTAGAATTATTTAGGAAAAAAAACAGAGTTACATAAAGTAGGAACTAGAGCCATACATTTTCCCTATTATGACATGATTTCATGGATTCTCTCTCGCACTAATATTAAAACCCAAAAAATATCTGACCATCAAGAAATTGTGATAGCCTCCTGGAAATCTGAAGCAATATCAGCCATATATAAGTTTAGTTCCGCACAAATCTCACTTAATTTTAAGTTCCTTCATAAATTTGGAAGTACTGTCTTGAAGGAATTCCACTAGAATTATGATATAGTCATTGAAGAATGTTTGGGAGAAGAAGAAAAATGTTTCAAGCTCAAAGGAAAAAGGGATTATCCAATAACTATTTTAAAGAAGCCTGTTAAGTTTCTTATTAAAATGCTAAGAAACTTATATGGGGAACAATATCTTGAGCATTGTAAAATTAAATGGATCCCAATATTCCATAGAATTTTGAATGAGGGTAAATTCCCAAACTAGGTTGAGATGTTGTCATGGAATATCATGGATTCAGTGAAGTTGTCAATGTCATCTTCCCCCCGAGTTGAATGATATTTTTTGTATGTAAGCCTATTTGTTAGATGTTGTTATTGCCTTGCTCCCATTTCCCCTCATGAAATGGAATTACCCATCTGACCAACAACTACTGATTCAAAATTATGCTCCTATTCTATGGGAGTGTGATTTTAAATCCCATTTTTATGATATTTTCCATTATGTTTTGATTCCTTTGCATCAAGTGTTGTTTGGAACAATACCTACCATAATAAGTGATAATATGAAAGAAGGCCTAGAATAATAGGTTGTTGGTTTGTTGAAGAATTATTTCCCTACATCAAAGTTTTTGGTAGTGATGTTGGTCCCCATCTTCTGCCTAGATTTATTCTAGAAAGACTTGCTTTGAGAGAAGTGGCTAATCAAGCTGTTTTGTATGGGCAAGCCTAAAAATTGAGTAAGCTGCAAAAGAAATTCTGGAGTAATTTCCCAATAAATTTTGATGACATTAATATCCTAGGAAAAGGGCACAAAAACATAGAAGCCAAAGAGCTTGAGGAGATTTGGTTATTTACTTTTCCCCATTTTGACTATGATCCCAAATGTTTCATTGGCCATCATTATATAACATTCAGTTATATTAAAAATTTTGTTCATCAGGAAACACCTTTCGATGAGGTTTTTATCAGGGAAAATTTTAAGAACCACCCTTAATTTATATGTATAATAAATGGGTGAATCCCCATGATACATAGGAAAAATGGGAGGATATTTTATCAATAATATAATATGTATATATCATTTTTTTGGTGAATCTCTCACAATATTATATTATCTTGTAAAGTCATGGCAAATCTTTCAATGAATTATAAAATCTTGTAGGATCTTGGAAAATGTTTCACTAAATAATAAAAAATTGTGAAGTCTTGATAAATCTTTTGTTAAAGTATGAAACCATATATGATAATAGGAAAACATATTCATTACACTGTAATATACTAACATACATGGTTGGAAAAAAGAAATATAATTTTATATTCCTACAAACAATGTTTCAAGTTTCAGTGGTCGTGTTTATTAAGGTTCTTACTGTACACTCTTTTATACGCTTCTATTAATTTTGATAATATTCCACAACAAAATTCTTGTAGGTGTTGATCTTGACCACCAGTTCTGCCAAAGTAGGAGAGATTAATTTTGTCTCTACTACTTTTATCAAGCTATCAAATTTATTTCTTATTCCATAGACTCCAACTGCATGATAAAAAAAAATACATCAAGTTTGTTTGCCCCAACACACTAACAAGTAGCAAGCCCAAACTATATAATATAAGAAAGTAGTAGGTATCCAAAAGACCTGAAGGGGATCTAATAGAAAGAAGTGTCTATTGTTATAATCCTTACAATCAATATATAAATATATAAATGCATATTTATTATTATTTTAATTGGAAATCTTCAATTAAATAATAAAATTTTATTGGGTCTCTCCCAATATAAATTGCTTATTAGCCTAATTCACTCCCTTCATAAGAATTGCATTTTTTAGTAGCATTGTAACATGTGGACTAATTTCCTTTTTGGTGCACAATCTTTGCCTTTTACAACAATATGGTGCAGTGGCGCAATCCCTACATACCATTACGACAAACTAATCATAAGAGAGAAGATGAAAGGTTGTACAAACCAACATATTTTTCAAACAACTAATCCAACATCAGTACCTTAACTTTTTCATGAAGGTATCATATTGAGAACATTTGAAAAACAGATCATTACGATAAACTAAGAATAATAAAGAAGATGAAAGGTTTTACAAAATAGCATACTTTTCAAACAACTAATCCAACATCAGTACCTTAACTTTTTCATGAAGATATCATATTGATAACATTTGAAAAACAGATCATTATGACAAACTAAGAATAACAAAGAAGATGAAAGGTTGTACAAACTAGCATATGTTTCAAACAACTAATCCAACATCGGTACCTTAACTTTTTCATGAAGTGATCAGAGTTGACTCAACTCCTGGATTTAACCAAGATCTTTTACTTCCATGATGTTGATAGAATTTCATTTAAAAGAGAATAAAGGAACATATATGCATGATGTAAAGAAGAAGGAACATGACAAGAATCAACAACATATAACACAAGATGTTGATAACAGAGTTCATCCAAGAGGGACTACGTCTCTGAGCCCCAATGTTAAGATGGTGTAGGCCGCTTCATTAAGTGCTGGAAAGAGTGATGATGTACATGCATGTGCTTTCCCTATCACATAAGGAATATGCCCTCATGCAAGAATGGCTCCAAGGGATATTCCATTATAGGAACTCTCATTCAAAAAATGACTCCTATCAACACATAATTTCACACATGTTGATAATGAGCATCTCGGAAACATGGCATCAAAGGGATCTCAATTCAAACATACATGGCAACACATGAGTATCCCGTCAACATGATGACAAAAGGATCTCAATCAAAACATTACAATAAGTACATCTCACATCAAGAAAAAAAACAATATCCCACGTCAAGCATCAAAAAAGGATCTATATAGCAAAGAGACAAAGAAGTACAAGATCACACTACATATACCTCACATCAAGGAGTTATCTAAAAAAGATAATGATAAACTACTGGATTTGGCTGCACGATCAATCTTGTGGTGTCGAATCTCATGGAAATGACTGCTCGCACATTGAATGCTGACACCTACACTCCACTTTGAAAAGTGGCCAAAAAATAGAATTATCAAATGGAAAATCTAATTACACCATCAGATTCGTGGCATCAAATAGTGTAAAATTGATGGTCAAATTTCTGAATTTTGACAAAGTGAAAATATAGGGCTATAGGAATCTTTTAGGTTCCCCCTAGATTCCTCAAAGATTCCCTCCTTCGGGTCATCTGAAGATCTACTGCTTAGATCAAAATTCTATCTGTGTCATTAGGTTCATGTCAATGAGAGGTGTAGGATCGACATAAGGTTTGTCCAATTTGGACATTGGAAAAATTTCGCTGTTTTGACAATTGGGCTCAATCATGGTTTCGCCTGCATCTTTTCTAGGCTCATGGTTCCACCTGCAAATTAATAAAAAAAATATGTCTTGATTTCTGTGCTCTCTTTGGCCTTCTCATAGTAAATAAATATGGGTTTTTATAATGTTGGGCTGGTGGATCTCCCAACGGAGTCGGTTTGGCGCATTGTCAATTTTAAGAAAATGGTTGAGGAGGAGTTGGGGGATCAAATCTCGCTCCTCTAATTTTAATACAATAGATATCATTTTTTTTTGTTAATTTGGGTGGTGGGTCTACTGGTCTGGTGGCTCGCTTCCCCATCCTCCGTTGCGTTATGTGGTTGTATTAGTGTAATAACTGTTTACATGGCACATTTAACTTGGTTGGAACCGTTTTATGGTTTGGTTGATTAAATATGGGTGGAGTTTGGTTTGATTGTTTTAAGTCTGTTGTAATAAATGGTATGCATTGATGTGTTGGGTTAGACTGCCTGTGGAGCGGGCTAGCCACATGGATGGGCAGGTTCGATTTCTGCCGACCCATATTTATATATGGCACGTTTGCTGTATAGTGGGTGGGGGTGTGGGCCAGGTCCACCGAAGGTGGCCCACCCACAGCCAATATAATGTATAATGCGGTGATATGTGGAGTTGGGGCCGACAAGAGTCATGGTCCGTCGACCATTTTTAATTAAAATTTGTTTTATATATAATAACAAACCAGTGGTGGTTTTGGGTTCCAGTGGGGGTGGTGGGGGTCATGGCCCACCACCTATTTTATAAATTTTTTATTTAATTTTTTATATAATAATAAACACATTTTTTCGATTTTGTCTAATGTAGGGGATATTAGACAAATTAAGTACCCACCAAATTTGCCCGCTTTTGGGAGCTAGGTTCCATTCCATAGGGTCATGTTGGAAATAATACTAAGAGGGGGGGTGAATCAGTATTATCAAATCAATAAAACTTTTTCATTTCCATGCTTAGATACATATACGCTACTTCCGTTAGGTGAATCCGCATGTATACGCAACTGTGTCTAATGCAACTAGCGTATATCTAGAATACTTATGATTCAGATAATCCATTATATGTTAATCTTTAGATAATGCATCAGAACTTCATTAACCATATGAAAGGTAGACAGAAGCAGTAAAAGGGAACAGATCATCACACACAAGAAGCACACATGAACACCATGATATAAGGTGGAAACCCAATGTGGGTGAAAACCACCCGCTACAAGTCGTCTCAATCTAATTTAATAAGAAATTCTTTTTACAATAGTTATGTACTGGTGCAGACTTATACCAGTACATAGGCTTCTACCTACAGAAGGCTACAACCTTCTCTCGTTCTCCAGCCTCTCCTGGAAGGGAGCTACAACCCCCTTTGCTCTTGTACTAGCTGATGTACTAGTACGTAGGTTCCGACCTACCGAAGGCTACAACCTTCTCTTTCTTCCTCCAGGTACCACGTTTCATTAATTTTCAGACTGGGTACACTGAAGCACAACACTATATCTGAAGGCCACATTTCATCCAATTTTCATACTGGACCCATCAATATCATTGAAGCACACAAACACTAGCATCATCAATCTTTGAAACACCCAATACTGAAACACTGAAACCTTGTCAACAAAAGAAATCACCAGAACACAAAGCAGAACACTAAACTCTACAACAATATTTAGAACCAACTGTATCATCAAAAATCATAGCTCAAATGGTACGCTACTTGGACGAACCAAATCTGCGTACATACACTCTTTTACCAAAGCCAACCTGCGTACAGATCTATAAATAATCAATCATGACTTGCGGCTATTTCAAACTTAAGTTATACCCAGTTCAGAACATTACATGCGTCAGTATATAGATCTAGAACAAGCATAATCAGCCATATAGAGACAGTTCATTTCAAACCATTTGATCCTGATCTATCTTTAGATATTGTTCTCCATCAATCGGTGATATCCCTCCTTAGATTAGATCAAGCAATGCATCATAACCCATATCCTGCATACTGGATCTCATACTATATCAGATATTCAAGTATTTTTCCATGCACTTTCCTAGTGATCTTCTTCTCCTTTTATAATCTTAGGCCTTTTACAATACCACGGTCCAAAACCATAACAAATCAATACCAGGGACCCAATATTAGGGATCAACACATCTGACGAGATACTACGGTCCAAAATCATAGGTTCAAATACCAAGGACTAACTACCATGGACCAAAAGTAAGTTCTCCAACATATACGTGCTTTTGCTTGCATAAAAGTGTGTGTATACGCATACGCATCTTGGGCACGTCCAACATACGTGTATACATGACTTTGTCAAAGTGAACTTGCGTATATATATTTTCTCTTCATTCTTGTAGATTGATCATCAATTCCTTGCTGCTGACCTCCTGCACTATGATTTGTCATCTGTGTGATTTGCCATCAAGGACAACACTTGTCTTATAATGCCAACAAGTTAGTCAAATTGTAGGGCACTTAAACCTCGCCCATTGCCCAACTTTGATCGAAACTTTGACTGGCTCTTTCTCCCTCATACGAGCTCAAATTTGAGTGTCATTCACAACATTGGAATTAGGGTGACTAGAACTTCGATCTAGTGTTGGTTTGGGAGTAATCTGAACGCTTTGAATTTTTATCCTTTCTGAGTCCTTTGGGACTTCTGCCTATGTCTAGAGCCACCTAGATAATAAATATATGATATTGAGAACATTTGAAAAATGGTGGGAAATCTAGGCAACGACTATCTCTCTTTTGTGAGGGTGATGCAGAAAGAGTGATAAGATTTCATTGTTTTGATTTTTTTTTTTGTTAAATCAGAAAAATCAATATTAATGGAGATATTGGTATTTTTTACTAAATTTCTTGAAGTGACTAAATGTAGCTTTAACCATTCACCTTAATATGTTTTTTACAATATAATTTCCCAAGTCTATTTAATATCTCCATTATCATAAAAACCAACCTATATCGATGTTAACTCCACATCTACCACTCTTAGAGGGATGAAATTTATTTATTCCTCTTAGCACTTGGTAGACCCGGAATTAAGATGGATCTAAGTTGATATAATTTCCCTTTAAATAGTCTATGCTCACATGAATATCATGGTATTACCATGGGTCAATACCATGGGTCATCATAAATTTGGAGCTTAAAAACTACTATTAGTAATTTATAAAAATTAATAAAATTAAGAATTGATTTTTTTTTTTTTTTATATAGTTTAATCAAGTTAAAATGTTTAAGTGACATTAAAATACAAGATCCATTTTTACTCTTGATCTACCAAGTCCGAAGAGGGATCCAATATTTTTTCACTCTATGCTAGTTTGCATATCTCGATATCTGATGCCTCTCAGGGCTTAGTAGATCTGAAGTAAAGATGATCTATGCTGGTTTAATTCGCCCCTTTAAATAGGCTACATTCCATGTGAATACCATGGGTCAATACCATGTGTCATCTTTATTTTTATTAATACTAATGTTAGGGTTAATATTGTTTTTTTGGATGGTATTAATAATAATTTGACCCATGGTATTTAGCCCATAGTATTTGGGCCATATGCCATAGGCTTCACCTAAATATAACACATTTTGGGAGTATTCGTAAATATAACGTGATTTATGGAGTAAATCTAATTTTATTTATTTATTTACCATACCTCTCGTTTATTTATATTTTTATTAATTTACCATACCTCTTTTATAAATATGGTATTTGGCCCATAGGATTCACTTAAATAAAACCTCTTTTTTGAGCATTCTTAAATAGAAAGAGGGTTATGGACTAAATATATTTACCATACCTCTAGTTTATTTATATTTTTATTTATTTACCATATATTTGGAGTAAGTATAAAAAAAGGTCTTATTTATTTACCATACCTCCACTTTATTTATATTTTTATTTATTTACACCCTTGCATGTTCGTAAATATAAGGTGACATACGAAGTAAATATAAAAAAATGTTTTATTTATTTACCATACCTCTTATTTATCTATATTTTTATTAATTGACCATACCTCTTTTATAAATATGGTATTTGGCACATAGGATTCACTTAAATAAAACCTATTTTTTAGCCTTCTTAAATAGAAAGAGGGTTATGGACTAAACATAAAAAGAGGTTTTATTTATTTACCATACCTCTAGTTTATTTATATTTATATTTATTTATCATACCTTTGGAGTAAGTATAAAAATATATTTTATTTATTTACCATACCTCCACTTTATTTATATTTTTATTTATTGGCACCAAATACAACCTCCCAAAGCACCTCCCAAACGAAAATGGGCGATTGCAATGGAATAAAACCTCCAAAACTAGGTGAATTGAGTTAACTGAGTCTTTTCATAGTTTATCCACCCCTTTTTCTGGGCTTAAAAAAAAAAATAAAATTAAATAAAAGTTGGGCTAAATATATGAAATGGATGTTTTATAGAAATTTTGCCCCTCTAAAATGAAAAAACCCTTAAATTTCACCCCGAAAACTTACCATGGTTTTTATATGCATTGATGAGTTTCAACAAGCTATCCAAAGACACAAATCCCTACATAGTGAATCAAGACCCCAATTGCAAAAATTTAGAGAGGAATTGTACGCAAATTTTCTAAAGGAAAAGGTTGTATACCTCAACATTTCATTCGAAGAGTTAAAGTATACTGAATTTTTGAATTTTAATTTCAATGAACTCACTTCAGAGGCTTCTATTGTTTTTGAGAAGGGAAAAGAAATAGAAATTGAAAAATTAGAAGGTTTTGTTGTCACATGTGAAGAAAATGAATCCACATCAATGCAAAATGTGAAAGAGGAATAGGAAACTACAGGAAGAGAAAAGACTCCAGAAAAAGAAGAAACAACTAAATAGGAGTTATTGTCATTAATTTTCCTGAGAAAATAGAGGAAGAGAAACCCGAAAGTGTAGAAGTAAAACATTTATCTACTGAAACTAGTGCCAAAGAAAATGAACAAAAAATGGAATCATATAGAAGAGTGGATATTATATCTACTATATCTCCTCAGGCATCAGTGACATTGATTACTACTAAAATTCCTTGGGAATCGTTCTTGTTTAAACTAGTTTATGAATTAGAACTAATTGCAAATACTATTCCATCATTGAAAAATTATTATTTTAATAGTCAGATAAAATTAGTTGTCCGAAGAAAAAGGAAAAGAAAACATGATACTCTAGAAATTGTATCTGAATTCAGCTGGTAGGATCAGGGAGACATAAATGAAAAAATTCAAGAATCTTCCCAATATTTAGGATATTTTTTTAATTACAATCAATATCAATTGAATGAGCTTGCAGCTCCATATGATGGCAATTTACAAAAAAATAAAGTTTTGGAGGGAAAATTGAAATGAATTGTCCAATGAAGAAAAATGGCAATGACATTCTGCTAATTTAATTCAAGGATTTACTGTAGAAAAAAAATATTGCAAGTTTTTCTCTCCTAACAATTTACAACAGTAATCTTTCTTCTCTATGACATAGAAATTGTCCTTGAGAAAAAATCCTAATTTTTTCTCAATGAGAGTATCATTGAGAATGTAATTTTCTCTCCTCTATGACATAAAAATTGTTATTAATTTACTTTAAATTATGCATATGTAGATATTCTAGAAAATACTAAAAAAACTGGTGGGATAGTATCAAAATATTTAAATAATTTTGGAGCTTTTATTTAAATGTTCAGCCAAAACCTATCTATTCAATCGTGCGAACTCAATTCCAATTAAGAACTCAAGTTTCATGATATTATGTGTACTGCTATGGTCATTTAAATCCTTTAATTGCTGGTATTTAGATTGATTAAATCATTTGTTAAATGAGCATTGTAGTTGATATTGGTACATACATAATGTACAAGACTTTGGAACAAGTGTTTGATGAACATAATCTCAACAGGATATCTTTTGTTTTTGTATTACAGATGTATATGTTAACATCAAATAGTTCGCAAATTCTTTGTGTAGCAAAACCTTTGTCCTCTATATGTCAATATGCATATCGTAATAATGAGTTTATAGTATAAGCCTATGAATCATTGATACATTGCTCTTTTGCAATGTTTCTAGTATGTAGGTGTTGTTTTAAGAAATTGGTAGTAGTATTCTCACTGCAAATCAAACAATTATAAAAATACTTGTGCAAGTGTTTTTTTCATATTAGACATATCAAAACATAGTGCAGGAGTGGAAATAGACTCGAACAAATAGTCATCATAGTTGTTGATATTTTTTCCATAGATCTACAAACCTTGTTTAAGTAAGATTTTCTCAATTGACAATATGTCAAAGTGTACAAGTGAGAACTCATATACATATTTTCATGTGTTAATTGGTTTAGTTATTGAAGGTAGAATATCTATTTGGCTATTTAATGGAAGTGGCATAAATTTTCCACATATACAATTTTGACTATCTTGCAAAATATTATATTCATGGTCATTAATGGTTAGCAATACGAAACGAAAAAAAAAATACTTGAAATTTTGATCAAGCACATATTGACTTGTTCTAAGAGGATTTTTTCCACTTGTCAATAGTTGCTTTTATAAATTGAATGCAAGCATATTAATTGTTCCATTCATAATTATGTCTTGATCCCTTTTCACATTCATAATGCTTATAATATAGTAGACTCGTCTATTTCTTGTTAAAATGTTTATCATTCTATATGGTACATTAAACTTACTATTATTTTGAGCACTATTGTACAAGTTTCATCACCAAGATACATTCCTCTAGTTCTCATTACACTGTTCTTTCTTGTTATGTATCTATGTCAATATGTCCATGAAAACTAGTATACCTATAAGATGAAGCACATTATGATAGTGGATTCCATGTTGAACTTGTTGGCAATATTGGCATTGATGTCAACTTAATCTGATTGATTAATGTCGATAAATGTTATTGATGTCACTAAGAACACTAGTGATAATCTATGTTGAATGTTGAATGTTGAATTTATGGAAAGTGTACATAAATGTTGAATGTTGAATATAAAAGGTTGAAAGTGATGTGAAGTGCAAAGGCTATGATAATCAATGTGAAGGCTAAACATTGAGACAAAAGTTGAAATACATATATTTGGTTGAAAAGAAAATGTGGATAATCCAAATCTAATTTGTCTCTTGTAATTATTACTGAATAAGATATTAGTTGAGCTCTATTTTATATTGCAAATAATTTTTTGAACTGAAAAT
This sequence comes from Pinus taeda, assembly GCA_000404065.3. Taxonomy (NCBI): domain Eukaryota; kingdom Viridiplantae; phylum Streptophyta; class Pinopsida; order Pinales; family Pinaceae; genus Pinus; species Pinus taeda. The sequence goes on along the minus strand of APFE031492300.1, from coordinate 28,214 downwards.
GAAAAGACAAGATTGTGAGAAGTTTTAAAAATCCAAAAGACTATGCTTCATTTCATATTCCTCCAAAGAATATAAACAATTGAGAGGGGTTGTTTATAAAAGATATAATGTGAAATGAAAAAATATAATCTTCCTTTTGAGTGGAAAGAGTTTGCATCAGAGAATGGATCAGAAACAGTAGAAGAGAAGAAGAGTTAAAAGAACAAGTAGTCTAGTAGAAAACATTGACAACATAATTGTATATGAGGTAACCAATATTTGTGACTTGAGAAATTTCTATTCTTTTCTACATTGTAGCTTGAAAATAAATAGGTTGTAGCCTATTGAGGTAGGAGCCTCCTCTCAGTTGTAGACTGCAGAAAACTTGTGGAGTTGGAGATTCCTTTGAGGTAGGAACCTCTTGTAGGTTGGAGCCTACTAAAATTTTGATGTAGAAAGGAGTAGCAACTTGCCTTCACATCACTTTTAGCTTGAAGTTCATGGTTTTCTCCCTTCGGAGTTTCCACTTAAATTTGGTGTCTTCATGTGTTTAATTCTTGCATGTTTTGTGAATGCTTTGGATTCTTGGTAAACAAATATGCAAACCTCTCTCCTTGAAATTTGCAAAAGGAATTTAATAACTATTGAGTACAAACATAAATCATTAACTGCATAAGAAGAATATTAAGTTGATTGAAAAGAAATAATTTAAATTACTAAGTCCACCCCTCTTAGTAATTTCCAATCATGAATATCAATTGGAATCAGAGCCAAGTTCCTTTAGTAACAACCTAACAATTGGAAGGAGGTCCTAAGTTTGTAAAATGGCTAGTCAAGAAGGATGCTCAACAAATAAGACCCTATATTTACTAGTACAAACTATACCTTCTAGAAAGTGAGAATGAAGACATATTTAATGTCTCTAGGAGTAGAGGTATCGACAAATGTGATGATGGGGTATGAAGAACCAAAGGAAACAACTAGTGACAAATATGCCAAACTTAATTTTATAGCTAATGCAAAACATATTAATCCACTTCTGAGTGGTTTATGTGAGTCTAAATTTATCAAATTCGTGCACTGTGAGATGACTAAATATATATGGGTTAAATTAGAAAATATTCATGAAGGAGATAAAAAGGTGAATATGACCAAATTACAAGTGTATAGGACACTGTTTGAGACCTTAAAAATGAATGAAGATGAAGATATAGCTAAATCATTTTTAAGAGTTGAAGAAGTTGTAAATATAATGTTGGGTCTAAGAGAAACAATCAATGAAAGTGTAATAGTTCAAAAAATATTGAGGTCATTAACGTCTAAATTCATTCCAAAGGTTTCAGCTATAGAAGAAACAACAAAATTTGAGACTTTGACCAGAGATCAACTACTTGGTTCCTTGAAAACATATGAGATGAGAATTCCAAAAGGGAAGGAAACTAGTAGAGAAGTATCTTTCAAGGTAGACAATTCCATAGAAGAAAAACGAGTGTTCATGCTCAGGTTCTGATGAAGAAGAAGCAAAATTTGTCAAAAGATTGAAGAAAGGAACATGCAAGTATAAAGGAAAACTTTTATTTAAATTCTTTAGGGACATTATGCATAAAAATGTCCTTATAATAAAGTGGAAAATCAGCCTAAAAGGAAAGAGAAGAACAAACCTAAAAATATGCAGAAAGAAAGACAATTGAAAAAGAAAAATTTATATGCTCAAGAGGATAGCAGTGAATCTGAAAGTTTCAATGAATGTTCTAGTGAAGATGGAACAGTGAATTCATGTTGATGGCCTTGGAAGAACTTGAAATGGATTGTCGGGAATATGAATAAGAAGAGGAAGGTGAGATAGACCTTGATGGGGAGTTAATTAGTTCCCTAGATGAAATAGAAAAGCTTAAAATAAAGAATAAAAAGCAGAAAGAGATCTTGTTGGAATATGTAAAGGAAGAATCAAATAGAATACATTATCAAGTTGAAAGTTGAACTTGAAGAAGAAAATATGGTGGAAGATATCCTTATGAAGCAAATAAAAGATAAAATCCGAGACTGTGAAAGATTGGAGGAAGAGGTGGTAAGATTAAAGAAAAAACTAGAGAAGGCTCAAATTGAACTAAACATGAATATTTAGCAGATAAAAGGATCTAAAAAATTGAATGTGATATTGAATACTCATAGGTCTCCACTCATAAATACTAGGCTAGGCAATAAAGGAGAATCTAGTAAATCTAAGGTAGAGGATAAAAGAACAATCACCTTTATAAAAACTATTAGGGAGAGGATGACAACTCACACCAATTTGAGAACAAAAACTTGAGCAACACTTCAACATCAAGTGAACAAATACAAAGGAACAATTTTAGTAGATGACAAAAGGAAAAATAAATGGACAATCAATCAACAACCTATTAGAAACCACACTTCTTTAGAAGACAAGATCATCAAATGTCAAGATGGTTAGATTCACAAACAACATCCCATACTAGGTACATATATTTGTTTTATGGATATTTTTATTGCTATAAAAATTGAAGACATAAAGCCACAAATTTTAGCTCTTATGTCAGAAGAATTTATTTTGGAAATTTTAAGATGAGAAAGAATGGATTCATGAACGTTAAAACAAATATGCATCTAGAAAACATGTATTTTATCCACTCCTTGATATCATTCAATGTTTCTATTGTAAAAAATTTGGGCACAAGTCATATGAATGTAAGATTAAAGACAATAGATTAACATCTCTAAATATGTATAAAATAATTGGATGCATGCAATGGAGAAAGAAGGTATAAGAAAAGAAACCTGACAAGTGTGACTTAGTTCTGTATACTCAAGATCAAAATAATAAATGGTATGTGGACAATGGCTACTCTAGACATATGACAGGAGATAAAAGCAAGTTTGTTTCTATGAATGAAAATAAAACTAGAAATTTGGCATTCGGTAATGATGAATCATGAAGAATTAGATGAAAGGGTATAGTCAGTCGTAACAACGGAAGAGGAAAGGCTTAAGATGTAATATTTTTAGATGGTCGAAAACATAATTTGTTGAGTGTAAGTTAGATGTGTGACGAATGTTGTCATGTTCTTTTTAGAACTCAAGACTATGAAATTAGGTCAACATCTATAGGGAAGGTTTTGGCTAAATGATTTCAAATTGAGAATAATGTATATATCTTGAAAGAAGAGAATGATGAATGATACATTAGCAAACACGATGAATCTTGGTTATGGCATAGGAGACTGTGGAATCTCAACTTTGATCACATCATCAAACTCAACAAGAATAAAGTATTCAGAGATCTATCAACAATAAAGAAGACTCAAAACACTATTTGCAAGTCATGTCAAAAGGGAAAAAAAAACATGAACATCATTCAAAGTCAAAGATCAATTATCAAGTAGTAAGCCTTTGTAGCTAGTTCATATGGATTAATGTGGGCCTTCCATAACTGAAGCACTAGGAGGAGAACAATATTTCATGCTAGTAATTGATTACTATTCAATATTGACTTTGGTGGCATTTCTCAAAAATAAGTCAGAAGCATTCAAGAAATTTAAAACATTTAAGGCATTGGTAGAAAATCAAACATGGTGCACGATAAAGTGCATAAGGTTAGATAGATGAGGTAAATTTACATCAAATGAGTTTGCAAAAATATGTAATGAATTTTGGATAAAACAACAATATACTATTGCAGACACACCACAATAGAATGGAGTCGCAATAACATAAAACATGTCTTTTCAACGAATAGGCAGAGCCATGATGCAAGAAAGAAACATTTCTCAAACCTATTGGGCAGAAGAGGTGCATACAACAATACATATTCTCAATAAGGCACATCTTAGACCAAATTGTGAAAAGATACCTTATGGACTATAGCACGGGAAGCCAACAATAATAAAACATTTTAAAGTATTCAAAAGTAAATTTTATATCAAAAATAATGATGAAAATATAGGAAAGTTTGATGCTCAATATGATGAAGGAATTTTTTTTGGATAATTCGTAGAAAAAGTAAGGGGACAAATGTTATAATAAAATACTACATAATATTGTGGGAATGAATATATGTAAAGGTTGATGAAGAGCTACCTAATAATAACAAGAGCACAAATTTTATTAACCCTACATATCATCATCATCCTATTAGTAAAGAAAATGAAGTACAAGATGAAGAATTAGGAGACACTAAGACTCACTCAAAATGACCTTCAAGACACACTCAAACGAATCACCCTAAAAATAAAATTATTGGAGATAAAAGTGAAGGATTACAAATGAGGAGGCAACTAACACAAAAATATTAGCAAGTTCATATAGTCATGTTGTCACAGATATATCCAAAGAACTTTGAAGAGTTAAGTAAAGACAAAAGTTGGTTAGATGCTTTGAATGTGGAGTTAGACCAAATTGAGAAGAATGAGACTTGGGAACTAACACTAAGACTTGTTGGAAGGAATACCATTGGCACAAAATGGGTATTCAAAAATAAGATGAATGAATAGGGTCAAGTTGTTAGAAACAAAGGAATACTCATGTGTAAGGGTACTCACAAGTAGAAGGACTTGATTATGAAAATACCTTTGCACCAGTCGCAAGATTGGAGGCAATAAGGATGTTTTCTAGCCTTTGCATGCTATAATGATTCCAAGATGTATCAAATGGATATGAAGTTTGATTTCCTAAAAGGTGATCTTAAGGAAGAATTTTATATGGAACAACCTAAAGGGTTCTCATTGATAGGTAAATGTAATTATGTCTGCAAGTTAAAGAAAGCACTATATGGTCTTAAACAAGCACCACATGCGTGGTACTCTAGACTTGAAAAGTATCTTCAAAAACATGGAATGAAGAGAGGAGGAGATGATAGTAATCTATATATATCTAATGGAGATGACTTACTAAATATAGTTGTGTATGTGGATGATATTATGTTTGGCAGCAATAAACATCATCTACTAGAATGGTTTGCTGAAGAGATAAAGACTAAGCTCAAAATGTCTATGATTGGAGAACTTAGGTTCTACCTAGTGCTCCAAGTCCTACAAAAACCTGGAGGGATATTAATTCCTCAAGAGAAATATCTAAGAGATATCTTGAAAAGATTCCAAATCAAATATTGTAAACCTATCTTAACCCCCATGACTACAGGATGTAAGCTATATGCAGAGGATGAATCACATGATGTTTGTAAAAAGATATATAGATCTATGATAGGAAGTCTGTTATACCTAACATCTTCTCGACTAGATATAATGTTGGCAGTCAGATTAGTAGTGAGGTACCAACCAACACCCAAACAAAGCCATTTGTTAGCAACAAAAAGAAGATTGATGTACTTGAAAGGGACTACATACTATGGTCTATGCTATCCAAAAGGTAATAATTTTACATTGATAGCATAAAAAAATGTGGATTGGGGGAGATGTGTGGATGACAGAAAAAGTACAAGTGATGGTGCATTTTACCTAGGAGAACCTTTGGTGGAATGGCTAAGAAAAAAAACATCAGTCTCTCTATCTACCGCGGAAGTTGAATACATAGTAGCTGCAGCCTGTTTCACACAAGTATTCTGGATGAAACAAAAATTATAGGACATGAATGTAAATATTAATGAACCCATATCTATCAAGTGCGACAATACAAGTGCAATAATAATTTCAAAAAATCTTGTGCTCCATTTAAAGACTAAACATATCCCTATAAAGTACCATCTTCTTAGAGAAAAAGTGGCTAAGAAAACATTGAGGATGGAGTACATACCCATAAGGGAACAAATAACAGACATATTTAAAAAACCCCTTGCTAAAGAGCCATTTGAGTATCTAAGAAACAAGCTAAGGATAGTGCCTATAGACTTTCTTCACTAGTGTGACTTCAAAAGGAGAACCTAAAAGACTGCAGAGTATATTAAATTGTGCACCATCTAAGGGGGAGATTATAGGATCAAGAAGGAGAAATGAGGAGGAACAAAAATATTATGAACATATCAAGAATTTTAAGTAGTTAAAGAAGCAACAAGAACAAAAACAACATCAAAGTGGGAAATCAAGTCACTTTTCCAAGAGCTAACAACATCAATCAGGTCTACTATTCAAAAGTCCTTTCTTCAATGGATTTTGTTTTTCCACATGTATATATCTAATGCATAAACATGTATTCAAGTAGACATAGTAGTAGTAATACTAAGACAATTGCATATCTATTCAAATCATGTTGAAAGTTAAGCATATCTATTCAAATCATGTTGAATTTCTTCATTTTTTGAATGCATCAATGTACGTACATTATGATGATCCTGCTTAAACATCTAATGTATAAAAACCTGAGAGCCATCCAAATATAAACATGGAAGCAAAAGAAAAGATATTTCCATCAAGAGAAGGAGCAAACTCTCTACATGTTTATGTTTGGTTTATAGATGCATTCATCATGAAGCATCACTAGATCTTCATCAAAACCTAATTATAAGCTTTATCCATGTGGAGACTTCCATTCCAACAACTAATCAAATAGTGTACTAGTTTCACTACATCACTAGGATTTCTCTAAATCCTTCAGCTCTGTTATTGTGAACACAAAGATTTTGGATGCTAGAAGAGTTAAATTGTATGTATCCTCAATAAATGAAACCTCTTGGAAAACAAAAAAAACATAGTTGAAGATGAAGATTAGATGAGTTTCCACCATCGCATGAGGATTCAAATGAAAAATCAATACATCAAAATATTATATCTATTCTAAACTACAACATTCAATTTCAAATAGAAAACTGTTCGCATCGATTCAAGATGTAGAAAACAAGTCACATATATCTCATAGTGACAAAATGGACAGACAATCAAAAACAATGTAATGCCAAATCTATTTTTTTACAATCATCGAGATATAATTCTTAGGCATTCAAAAAAGAACTAAGAAAATATGTAGGAAAAAAATGTTGAACAAAATGCTATTACTGCATGCTATTCCGAGAAACAAAAACAAGACATCATTAACACTGATAAATCACATAAATAAAAAACAATATTCAAGAAAACTTGCACAGTAAGCAAGCATCTCAAAGAAGGAAATCAGAATCAGAAGAGGATTGAGTACTCAGAAAAAATTTGATATACAATGGTAAGATATGAATATTTGCAAGATATCTAACGCAAGGAAAAGGAAGAATGGAGAAAAAATGCCAGGAGTCAGAAAACTTGAATGGAGTAGAAATGTGAGGAGTTAGAAAACTTGAATGGAGCAGAAATATTAGGAGTTAGAAAACCTAATAATAAGTGTTGATAGTCCCATATATAATATTGACAACAAGGAAGATGTGATATTGATTGAATGAGCAAAATTGATGGACAACATAAATATCAATGGATTACATGTAAAAGACACCCGTATTTTATTTGTTGGGTGTTGTTACACTTCTGTACAAGTCGTGGTAGGTTTAATAGCCAACTCCTACTCATGCATTATAAATTACATTTCTGTACAAGTCATGGTAGGCTTAATAGCCAACTCCTACTCATGCATTATGCATTATACGTCACCTCCAACTCTTGCCTAACAATGATACATTATACTGGAAAGAACATGAATGTTTCCTTCGTCGAGAAGTTTTTGCAGACATGCAACACATAATTATGATAATTATCAGAGTCGAACAACTCTAATACTTATCAAAATATAGCTCTTTGGACCTCAAAGAATCGTGTCTTCAAAAAGATACTTCAAAGTGCAGCAATGTTAACCTTTTGACTAGTCTAATAGATGCTTCAAAATGCAGCAATGTTATGCTATGTCATAATATCATATTTTGGTTCCTGGTACCTCTTATATGTTTGAATTTAATTGGGATTCAATACAGAAATATGCTTTCATAATTCTGAAAAGGCGATTTTCTTTTGGACTTCTCAACGCAATTGCTAAATTAGAAGTATTCCACTAAATTCGCATGGCCAAAATCCTCATCGCAAGAGTGGAATATAGTGACTAAACAATCCAACTTAGAATAATCAAATATTTTATTAATTACATCCTCTAACAAAATCATATTTGGATTTCTAGAACCACAGACAACAATGAATATTGACATGATTTAGGATTTGCATGGATGTTTGTTGCCCATATTTGCATGGTCTTTCACTAGCGTCTCTTCTTCCTTAGCACTCCATACATCCGAGCACAAATGGAAAAACAAATGTATAAGCTCTTAGCTTTATGGATGTAGCATCGTAATTTTTGTAATAATTCAAGTAAAATTCAAATTTTTTAAATTAGTAAGGGAGTTGTGGTTTAGCAATGGAAGGCTAATGATCCACTTGATATTCCATCAATGAGTGCTCAAAAAATTAAATATAAGTTTCAAAGTTCAAATAATTATTTGGGTGTTTTTGTTGTGGAGTTGTATGCCAAGATGCACTCTAATCTGCACTTTTTGTGCTTGGGATATGAGTGAAATATCATAACTGCGCCATTAATTCAGTCTACACAATTAGTTTATTTTGGATGCACTATATTTGTTCAAGGGTTTTTCATTTTTGGGGCTCCAAACATCAGATGCATTGATGGATTTTTGAGGGTTCACTGAATTCTTGAAAACCTTGTAAATTGAATTTTATAATTGTGAATTTTACAACAATGGTAGTAGCTCACTTTGATATTTGTTCAACAAATGACACCCAATTTGATGTGGATATCTATTGAATGGGAAATAAAGTAGTGAATGATATGGATGAATTGGAACCAATAGGTATAATTCTTACAATCATTGAACAAGACTGGAGCTTCATTCTTTTGTAATGCGTTGCTTTGGATTTTTGTGCCCTAATTAGGGTTCCATACTAATTGCATTGTAGCATTGGGTGTGATTTGTATACAACATTGTATAGTCAACAATATTATTTGATGGAGGTTATATTATGTAATGAAGATTGTGTTCCCAGAAAGAGGTCATGGATAAACAATGGAAAGAGATGAGATATGGTGATACTATCATTCCTGATCTATAGATGGCCAAGATAAGGAAATGTTATACTGTTGGGTATTATCTATCAACAACAAATGACCAATATAGCCCGCGAACTACTGTGTGAATATCTTGTGGTGTAAATAGAAATAACTATTGTTGAAGAAAATTGTAAAGATAAAAGTTGCAGCATAATTTAAAGGAAAAGAATTTGACTCCATTGGATGTTGAATGTATTAAGAATGTCACTTAAAGATAAAAGTTGTAGCATAATTTAAAGGAAGATAATTTGACTCCATTGGATGTTGAATGTATTAAGAGTGTCACTTAATGAGCTTATTATTTGAAGATTATTATTTAGAACTTATTGGTTATATACATATAATTTCTATGCCTAACAAAGTGTTCTCCCAACCATATTCTTAGAATGTGCTCTACAATGTGTTCATCCTATGAATTCTTGCAATATTTTACAAAGTGTTCTCACAACAATGTGTTGCAACTCTCGTGTACTTTTAGTACCTTTTGAGTGTCTTTAAAGCAACATTTATATATCATTTTGGAGAAGTTTGTAATCTAGAGGAGCCCCTAATAAGCCATTTGGAGTGGAATTCCTTCAATGATAGTGTCAACATTGTTTATGCAGAACAAGACATTGCAGGTTATAGATCATTAATCAAATGATGATAGCTACACTAAGGACACTTTTACAGGCTACAAGACATTTATAACTCCTTGCCATTGATGTCAAAAGGGAAGATATGCAGAGGTTATGAGAATCATAACCAGAGGTTATGAGAAACAATGAGAAATAAGTAGAGGTTATGGGAAACAATGAGAAATATTTCAGGACAAAAGGAGGAGGAAGAATGAGTTTCCATCAATGCCAAAGGGGGAGATTGTTAGCAATATTGGCATTGATGTCAAGCTAATATGATTTATTAATGTCGATAAATTTTATTGATGTCACTAAGCACACTAGTGATAATTTATTTTGAGTGGAAAGTGTACATAAATGTTGAATGTTGAATATAAAAGGCTGAAAGTGATGTGAAGTGCAAAGGATATTCTAATCAATGTGAAGGCTAAACATTGAGACAAAAGTTGAAATACATATATTTGGTTGAACAAAAAATGTAAATAATCCAAATCTAATTTATCTCTTGTAATTATTACTAAATAAGTTGTTAGTTCAACTCTATTTTATATTACAAATAATTTTCAGAACCGAAAATGAAAAGACGAGTTTGTGAGCAGCTTTGGAAGTCCAAAAGGCTATGCTTCATTTCATTTTCCTCCAAAGAATACAAACAACTAAGAGGGCTTGCTTATAAAAGATACAATGTCAAATGAAAATAAATGATCTTCTTTTTGAGAAGAAGGAGTATGCATCAGAGAATGGATGAGCAATATCAGAAGAGAAGAAGACTGAAAAGAAGAAGTAGTTCACGACAAAATATTGACAACATAATTGTTTATGAGGTAACCAACATTTGTGACTTGATAAGTTAATGTTCTTTTCTATGTTGCATCTTGAAAAGGAATAGGTTGTAGACTATTGAGGTAGGAACCTCCTATGGGTTGTAGCCTGTAGAAAACTTGTGGGAGTTGGAGCTTCCTTTGAGGTAGGATCCTCTTGTAGGTTGGAGCCTACAAAAATTCTGATGTAAAAAAGAGTAGAAGCTTGCCTTCACATCAATTTCAGCCTAAAGTTTATGGTTTTCTCCCTTCAAGGTTTCCACTTATCTTTGGTGTCTTCATGTGTTTAATTCTTGCATGTTGTCTGAATGTTTTGGATTCTTGGTAAAAAAAATTGCAAAGCTCTCTCCCTGAAATCTCAAATAGGAATTCAATAACTATTGAGCACAAATGTAAATCAGTAATTGCATAAGAAGAAGATTAAGTTGAGCAAAAACAAATAATTTAAATAACTAATTCACCCCCCAGTAATTTCCAATCATAAATATCATAACGTCAGTTGCACACTAAGTATGCCCAGAGTCCTAGGAGAAGAGTTATTATACATAAAGCTAGCACAAGGAATTGAGCAAATACTTCCATATTTTTTCAAAAACTTATTTGCCAATTACTATGTTCTTGTATTCATTTGTGTCAAGTGTTTAACTCTGAATACAGCTACAACTATAGAATCCAGATCTATCATATTGTTGTTCTAACAAAGTAGGTATTTTAAGAACATATGTTAATTCTTCAACTTGATTAGTGTTCATGAAATTTGTTCTTCTAGCAGCTGAATACAAAAAAAAATACAAAAAAATGTGGATTTCTTGTCCACTTGACATTTGTTGTATATTTAGAAATATGTTTCCAAGTTTGCAAATAACTTCAACTTTGTTGTCTCGATAGGACATACAATTTTTTGTTGAATTTGTTTAATGCAATTGTTATGGAGCATTCCATTTTTGTCATATAAGATCTGGAATATGTTACTACATGATAGATATCTAAAATAGATTAAGAATCTATGTTTCCTTACTACACTATGTTCTTGTATTCAATTGTGTCAGGTGTTCTTCTATGAATACAATTGTAACTAGATATGAATGTATTACTAGATATAAATGTAAACACAAACACACATGGAATATAGGCTTTGAGGACGAGTTACTGAAATCAGAAAAGACCTTATAATGTCATATACCATATAGAATTATGATATCAATAACTGAGCTAAGAGTCAAGAACAAAATTTCCAGTGTGCACACGGTAAACTCTTTTCACAGTCTGTTGGACAGAGGCAAATCCAATGTTCTATATTTATTTGTTCTATAATTATTTGCTATGAAACTTATAATCTAAATATTCACCGAATAATTTACATTTTTGTTGTCATGTTTACAACAAGCTTTTTTTCCCTTTGTGTGTCACAAAATCAATAAAAAGAAAAGCCTTAAATAATGTTTTGTGTCTTTTTTTTTTTTCTTTTTTTGTTTTGTTTTGTTTGTTTGTTTTTTTTTGTTTCTTTTTGCTTGCTTTTTGTTTGTTTGTTTTGTTTTGTTTTTTTTTTTTTGTTTCATTTTATTTCTTTTTTGTTTTTGTTTTTTGTATTGTTTTTTTTGTTTTACTTTTCTAAAGATTTAAGTCACAGGTCACATTCAAGAAAATTTTGTAAGAAAAATACAAGCTCCAGAGTACTCGACCTTCTGACCACACGACCAAGAACTTGAATTGGCGATACTTTTTTATAAATAATTAGGCCAACTTGACGACCTTGACATTTCTAGACTTCTAGCCAACCAACTGACCTCGACATTGCTAGATTGTCAAACTACTAGACCTAATTAGTTCACATGACTATGGTCTACTATTGAATAAACGAATCATAAAAAAAAAAAAAACAGTTGATTGTGTGGCCTCTCGTCTATACATTTGACTCACATAAAAAAATGTGACAATTACAATAGTGATCTTGCACTTTTCATGCATTCAGAGTCAATTACTGAAACTCTAGTCTACTTTATTTGTCTATTCTGCAATTTTTTCTTTTGTTCGCCACAAAATGCATAAAAAACAAGAACCTTATTTTTTTTTTTTTTGAAACTTAAGTCAAATTAGATCTAGAAACATTTTGTAAAAAAATAAATATGACCTTCCAACTACCAACATAGAGTAGCTATGAATTTGTTTTTAAATAATTAGCCTAACCTCTGACTTCAACATTGTCAACTATCAAACTACTGACCTCCTGAATTCAATAATGCCTGATTGTGAAACTACAAAACTAATGAAATCACCTAGCTATCAAACGAACCAACCTTCCATCCACTCAACTTAGAACACCGAGTGTATGATTTTTATAAATGGTCCAAACGAACTCCCAATCTTAGTATTTCCCAATTGTGAAACTACCTGACCTCCTGACCTTGATATTCCCAAATATCAAACTATTAGACTTTTTTATCTTAGCATTTTATGACCTAATGAAATTTCTTGACTATGGTATAGTTAGCTCACAATAGAATAATTGTAATAAAACAAAAACATCCGATTGTCTGACCTCATGAATGTACAATTGACCCAATATTAAGTCAAACATCAGATCCAAAAGTTTTTGGAAAAAAATGTAACCTCCCGACTACATGACCTTTTGACCACGTGGCTATCAACTTGAAGTGACAACAAATGAATATAGCCTTACCTCCTAATCTTGGAGTAAATGGATTTTTGCATTACATTTCTTATGTTATTAAGCGACTATTACTATGTCCTAGAAACTCTCTGTTATCCACCACATTGCTTGAAACCTCCAAATAATCCATGTCCAGTGTCCAATCATAAAATAATAGAATGTGTTGCCTCAATAACAAGTTTTCCCTATTGGCATTATGATACAGGTGTTGTCCTTGATGGAAACTCACTCAGATGACACATCATAGTGCAGCAGGTCAATAGAAAACAATTAATGATCAGACTACAAAGAATGAATAAAGAGAGGTATACACAGGTTCACCTTGACAAAGGACAGTATACGCGTGGGTTAACAGACCAAAAGGAGTGTATAATGTACACACACACTTTCACAAAATGAAAAGCACGTATATCTTGGAAAACTAAGTTTTGGTCCAAGGTATTTGGTTCCATGGTATTTTGATCCATGGTATTGGTCCAGGGTATCTGGTCTGAGGTATTGACCCTAGGTATTTGGTCCAAGGTATTGGTCCTAAGTGGTTTTGGTCCATGGTATTGAGAAAGGCCTAAAACTATAAAAGGAGAAGATCATTAGGCCGGGTGTGCAAGTATTGAATATCTAATGAAGTGTGAGATCCAGTATGCAGGTTATGGGTTTGTAATGCTTTGCGTGAACTGAACTAAGGATGCACCTATGTGGATGATGATGGATGATGGATCGACATCTTAAGGCTTGGAATGTATTATCATTATGTGGTTTGATCATGGATAGACTAGATCTGAATATTGATGCACGTTTTACTCTACAAATGTTGTGATCTAGGTATGACCGAATTCTGAAATAGCTGTGAAGTGTTTAATTTAGTATTTGCAAATCTGTATGCAGGTTTGCTTTGATAAAACTACATACAAACACTATTTCGGTTCTTCATAGTAGCGTATATCGTATGAAATATGATATCTGAATTTGCAATTGATTATAGTGGTTGTTGCAGAGTTCTGGGTTTTGCTTTGTGTTCTGGTGATTGTGTTTTGATGACAGCGCTTCAGTGATTTAGTTGTTGGGTGATTCAGGGATTGATGATAGAGTATCTAATGACTGGTTAATGCAATGGTTGTATTGTAGTGGTGATTTATTTTGAGCTTTAATGTTGTTGATGGGTCTAGTATGAAAATTGGATGAAACGTGGCCTTCATATTATGGTGTTGTGTTCCAGGAGTATCGAGTCTGAAAATTTATGAAACGTGGTCCCTGGAGGAAGAGAGAAGGTCATAACCTTCTGTAGGCCGATTCCTATGTAATGGTAAACATATCGGCCAGTACAAGAGAGAGGAGGTTGGATCTCCCTTCCAGTAGTAGCTAGAAAATGAGTGAAGGTTGGAGCCTTTAGTAGGTCGGCACCTATGTACTAGTAAATATATCGGCTAGTTCAAGGGACACAAGGTTGTAGCTCCCTTCTAGTAGAACATGGAGAATGAGAGAAGGTTGTAGCCTTCTATAGGTGGGTGCCTATATATTGGTATGAGTATGTGCCAGTACAAGATTTTAAACAGGGCTTTCTTATATTAAAAGAAGACAGCAGCAGGTGGTCGTTGTCTAGCATTGGGTTTCCACCTTAAATCTTGGTGTTCTTGTGTGTTTCTTATGTGTGATGGTCTGTTCTATTTTACTGCACCGGTTTACTGTTTATATGGTTAATGAAGTTCTGATGCACTGATTAAAGATCAACATATGATGAATTAACTGAATCATAAGTTTACTCGATATACCCTAGTTTCCTTAAACACAGTTGTGTGCACATGCGAGTTCTATTAACTGAAGTAGAGTATATAAATCTAATTATGGAAATGAAAAATTATTGACTTGCTAATACCAATTCAGCCCCCCCGCCCACCCCCCCTCCACCTCTCAGTATTATTTCCAGCAATTGGCATTACAACAGGTCCTTTGGTAGAAGCCTGATTGCTTGAAGGAGATCCGTTGAAGCAATGGGAAAGAACAAAAGAAGAAAGCACCTCAGAAGAAGAACACAGATCAAAGGAAAAACGATAGCATGAGAGACAATTGGGTGTTAGGTGGAAGCAAGGATTCGAATTCCAAATCACCTCAAGATGAACAAGCAAATGAAGCATTAGATAAAATCATACATAAACAAGATCTATTTAAAAAAAGGGAGTGTGCCCTCAAAGAAGAAGTTACCAGATTAAAAGCTCAGCTGGAGTGTGCCTTCAAAGTATGTCAAATGCTGCAGGATGAAGTGATATCATTAAAAAATAAGAAGAATGAAGAACTACCTCAATAAGATAAAGAACAAGAAAATGATATTCTCAAATTAAGGCAACAAGTGGAAGAAGGAAGAAAGGCTGAAGAAATCTTGAAGAAGCAACATCTAGAAAAGGAAGAACAACATTAGGTTGAGGTAAATATCTTAAAAAGTAAATTAGAAGAAAAATATAATTATGATTTCAAGATAGTACTAAGATTTTGGATGATATTCTTAATAGTCAAAGATCCCCTGCTATCAAAACTAGTCTTGGTTTTTATGAATCTATTGAAGGTGAATCTAGCTCATAGGGTGAGGCAAGGAAATCTAATGCAAAACCTGAAATGCTCAACAAGGAGATAAGAGGTCAACCCCATCAACAACCAAGGAAAGAAATCCTTTAGAGAAAATATTTTACTCCAAACTATGGAAGTGATAGTTGGTTATTTTCTCAGAAGAATAATGTTGACTGCTATGTATGTCATAATCTTGGACATGTTGCAGTGAGATGCAAAAGTAGAATGGTTGAAGACCATCACACAAAAATATCATCACATTCCAGGTACTTTAAGGGATATTGTTTTTCTTGCAATATGTTTGTTCACAAAGCTATTAACTGCTACACAAGGAATATGAAACATGTAAGATGTTATGCATGTAAAAAGTTTGGAAATATAGCAAAGGAATGCAGGAACAAAGTATGGGCACCATACCAAAAGGATAAAACATCCTCACACTCGAAGATATGGAAGAAGAACGAAGTATAGTAAGAAATATGTGGCATAGCAGAGTATATAGACGTGATAGACTCAAAGAGAGATGCAAGTGTGAAACGTTAGTGTTCTAAATCTCATACGTAAGTTTCATGAAGACAAGTCACATATATACTAGAGTTCAAAGATGCACAGTCGCATATATGTTAGTTTGAGGGAAAGTAGTGGGACAGAGTCAAGAAAAAGGGTCTAATATGGTTCAGTCAATTATTTTCTATGTTTAATGATGGTTATGGTCTGCTGATAATGTGTGGAAATGTGTTGGTACTCATAAAATGTTATTTAGAAGTGCTTTTGATCCTCACATGTCAATTTGATGTATATCAGATTGATGATGATGCCTTGATACTTCTTGTTGATATATGCATGATCAGATCTGATAGTGAATAGATGGAACAGGTTCAAGGGGAGCATATGCTTTGAATAATGCATTGTTGGCATTATGGTTAGAAGTATTTGGTGAAAATACTTATGTAGCTAAATTATACATCTTGCTATCTCGGATGAGACTTGGATCAGATTCATGAATGATCACTTAAGTGGCATATTATTGTTGGTTAGCCAAGAGAATGGTATTGCAGGTTACAAATTTGGATGTTGTTGACAAATGCTTATGGTGTAGATCATATATGGTGTATGATAGTTGTTGATGACTATGATGTTCTTGTTTAGATTACTGGTCTTTGTTATAAAAGTCATGTATATCATTTGATGTAAAGGTCATGCACAGACCTAACTTGTAACCCCACTTTGCATGGGAAGGATGATGTAATAATTTCTATTTCAATCATGTATAAACATTTGGTATATCCCCACTTGGTTGGGAGGATGAGTAAAAAATGGTGTATCCCCACTTGGTTGGGAGATTGATATATGTATGAGTCTTTGGTGATAGGAAATCATACTCACATAGTTGAGTTATAGAGTCATGTTATTCTTTTGAATATATTTTTGCAGACTATGCAGATGCTCAGGGGGAGCATGGATGGTTTAGTGCATCTCAACATGTACAAAGGGGGAGCTCAATTAGAGATTTCAGGAAGTACTCAACGGAGTATGGACAACATAATGTATATCAAAGGGAGAGAATATCTTGGTCCACCATTTGCCCTTGATTTCAAAGGGGGATAGTGATTTGGTGTTGTTGTTGCCATCAAGTACAAAGGGGGAGATTGTTGGCATTATGATACAGGTGTTTTCCTTGATGGCAACTCACTCAAATGACATATCAAGTGCAGCAAGTCAATAGCAAAGAATTATTGATCAAACTACAAAGAATGAATAAAGAGAGGTATACGCAGGTTCACCTTGACAAAGGAGCGTATACACGTGGGTTAATAGACCAAAATGAGTGTATAACGTACATAAGCACTTTAACAAAATGAAAAGCGCGTATATCTTGGAAAACTAAGTTTTGGTCCAAGGTATTTGGTTTGTGGTATTTTGATCCATGGTATTGGTCAAAGGTATCTGGTCTGAGGTACTGACCCTAGGTATTTAGTCCAAGGTATTGGTCCTAAGTGGTTTTGGTACATGGTATTGAGAAAGGCCTAAAACTATACAAGGAGGAGAAGGTCATTAGGCCAGGTGTGCAAGTATTGAATATCTAATGAAGTGTGAGATCCAATATGCAGGTTATGGATTTTTGATGCTTTGCGTGAACTAAACTAAGGATGCACCTATGTGGATGATGATGGATGATGGATTGGGATCTTAAGGCTTGGAAAGTATTATCATTATGTGGTTTGATCATGGATAGACTATATATGAATATTGACGCATGTTTTGTTTTGCAAATGTTATGATCTGGGTATGACTAAATTCTGAAATAGTTGTGAAGTGTTTAAGTTAGTATTCGCATATCTATACGCGTGTTCGCTTTGATAAAAGCACGTATACACGCTGGTTCGATTTGTCAGAGTAGCGTATACCTTATGAAATATGATATCTAAATTTGCAGTTGGTTCTACTGGTTGTTGCAGAGTTCTAAGTTCTTCTCTGTGTTCTGGTGATTGTGTTTTGATGACAAGGCTTCAGTGATTCAGTTGTTGGGTAATTCAAGGATTGATGATAGAGTATTTAATGATTGGTTAATGTAATGGTTGTATTGCAATGGTGATTGATTTTGAGCATCACTGTTGTTGATTGGTCCAGTATGAAAATTGGATGAAACGTGGCCTTCATATTATGGTGTTGTGTTCTAGGAGTATCAAGTCTGAAAATTTATGAAATGTTGTCCCTCGAGGAAGAGAGAATTTCGTAGCCTTCTTTAGGCCGGCGCCTATGTACTGGTAAACATATTGACCAGTACAAGAGTGAGGGGGTTGGAGCTCCTTTCCAGTAGTAGCTGGAAAACGAGTGAAGGTTGAAGCCTTCAGTAGGACGGTGCCTACGTACTAGTAAATATATGAGTTATTAAAAGAGCGAGGGGGTTGTAGCTCCCTTCTAGTAGAAGTTGGAGAACAAGAGAAGGTTGTAGCCTTCTGCAGGTGGGTGCCTGTGTAATGGTATGAGTCTGTGCCAGTATGATGAGCCCCAGAAATGGGTAATTATATGGGATTAGTTTGCCTCTTAATTCGACTTAATCCACCATTCTTATTAGTTTATTGAATGTTTTTGAATATATTTATGCTAATAGAGTGAATTGGGTTAGTCATTTTGCCATGTAGTCTAATGTGTGCTTTATGCAGATTTTTTGGTCAATTTTGGACAAAGTCAAGGGATTTATGAGAAAATGGCAGCAAATACTCGAGGGAAATAGGGAAGAGGATTTGTAGGGGGTGTCTCCTTCATTTATGAACCCTTTCCTTGAATCCTCCATCAACAAATTGGAGCACAAAGGTCCACATTCCAAGGGGTAGCCAAGCAAGTAAAGAAGAACTGTTGTTTATCTCTAGTTCTGGGAAGTTGAGCTCCTTGATTTTAGGAGGACTGTTAGAGGACTCCATTTATATAAATAAGGGAGCTTAGAGCCTTAGTAGATTATCCATTTATTAGTCTAATTTTCACACTTTTGTGCAACACTTGCTCAGCTCATTTCTGAGTTTCTTTTTGAGAACAATTGATGTAATGTGACTTCTAATTTTTTGATAATGGAGATGAAATAGTTTTTGAGCCAGCACTGTTCTCTTTCATAGGGCTCAAGATCTTAGGTTAGGGCCCAACCCAAGCTTCCTAGCACCTCTTTCTTTGTACTTATATGTTTTTTCTTCAGTTCATGAGTTAATTTTTGTTACATAGATTCATTTTACTTTGTTTAGATTAGATTGCTTTTGATGGTTTGCATAGCTATTTTTTGTTTTAGTTGCTCAAGTGGGTTAATGCAATGGTAGAATAAGATTAAAAAAGGCAAGCAGTAGGCCCTGATCTCCTTTCTCTCTTTCTAGGACTATGATTTGAGGTCAAGGAACTATTGTCGCCGCCAAAAACACAATTTTTCTCTTCCATGCAATTTCTAGTGTGATGACTTGATTTGGAAAGATGGATATATTGATTCAGATTCAGTTGCTTAGATCATTTGTTGTTATTTTATAATAGATCTCTCTGCATGCTTTTCTGTTCAAAGGCTACAATTCAACATTTTCTGTTTGTAGGTTAGACATTAGGTCAAGCTAGAGAAAGTTTTGTTTTCATGGTATAGTTAGTCCTTTCTTTGATCAGTTTTTGTAAGTAGATGTGCAGATCTCTTGCAGAACACCTCAGCTCACCATACATCCATAAAGTAGCCAACATAAGCTCACTTCTTATAGATTTCCCAAGTCATTCGCAACATTTCGCCAATCTTCCCTAATTTCTGTATTTTCTCCATAAGCTACCCTCTTTCCATTTGAACAAATCCAACCATCATGTTCCCTCTTGATCTTCCTTGAAAAGCTCCAAACACCTAAACACCTTCATCTAGCCTTCAGTTACCCTTTCCCATCCCTTTTCCACCTTCAAAACCTCCAAAAATATCTCTCGGCCTCCTCTTGTAGATCCTCCTATAGATCCCCTACAATGTCCTGTAGAATTTCCTGTGAGTGATTTTTCGAAGTCTGATTGCAAGGGAAGTCTTCAGAAGGGTACTAGGGGCTTCTTAGGACCTCTCCACACCTTCCTCCACCTCTGCAAAAACCATGTCCATCTTCCTTCGCCACCCAACCTCTACACAAACACAACTAGATAAATTACAAGCATAATAATTTCACATAAAAACACTCAAAAGCACAAAAAGATTTTTTCTTCTCATTTATTTTCAGAAGTAGCTTGAATAAATGAAATTTACCTTTTTAGTAGTTAATGGCACTCATTTCACCAGTTTTCATCTCTTTTCCTACAAAAGTAGGGTTAGTGGGTAAATTTGGGTTTGCTAGGGTTTTCTTTTACATTTCAGTCTTCTTTCTCTTTCTGCAAATAGAACAACCTCTGTAGAGTTAGATTTCTTTAATCATAGTTAAAAGATTCTTCTAAGAATTCATAGAAGGTGGCTTAATCTCCTAGTGATCTTGCGCCAACTAACCAAGTGATAGCCTGCAATAAGAGCTAGTACTTTTGCATACAACACTGTCGCTTCCAAGTTTGTTACGAACTGTCGGGTTGATAAAAGTAAAGTAGGAAGCCCTAGGAGTTGCAGCATTATTGCTACAACACTGGTGCTCACCACTTTTTGGTGCCGTTGTCAGGGAAGCATTAGAGTATTTTGTGATGACTTCTTTTCTTCTATTTTCTACTGCAACATTCTGCTAAGTAGTTATTTCAGCAAAAGTAGAGTAGTTGTTCTTTCGATTTCTGCATTTCCTTACTTTCATTCCAATTTTGCAATTTCCATTTCAGAAAAAGTAGATTAGTTCTTTCAATTCTGAAATGGAAAACTTCCATTTTATCAAAAGTAGATTAGTTCTTTCAATTCTGCAATTTCCATTTCAACAAATGTAGATTAGCTCTTTCAATTCTTCAATTTCCATTTCAACAAAAGTAGATTAGTCATTTCCTCTCTTTCATTTCAATTCTACAATTTCCATTCCAGCAAAGTAGATTAGTCATTTCCTTGATTTCCTTTCAATTCTGCAATTTCATTTTAGCAAGTTCATTTTAGTTAGTTGCAATTTGTTTGTTCAATAAATTTTAGTTTTACAGGTATAAGTAGAAAAAAACAAAAATCACCCAAAAAGAGATTTCCTTTCATGCCTCGTAGGAACAGAGATAATTCAGGAAAATTCCTACCCAACACCACTACCACATCAGAAAGTCACCATTCTCTCTTATTCAGTGGCAGTGATCCAGAAGAACCTATAGGTGAACCACCAGAGATATACGAAGATCCTATAATAGAAGAAGAGGAAGAAACCATCCCTCCTGAGACCATGGCTGAAAACAGAAACGTTAGAGGGAATGGGGAGAGAGTAGAGGGTACCTTTCCCATCCGAGAGACCAATGGGGACACTAAAATGAAGAACATAAGTCCTTCAGTGTTACCTCACTTCCATGGGTTGACTACCGAAGATCCTGATACCTTTTTGTTTTGATGTTATTTGTCGAACCTATGACTATGTAGAAGATGAGAAGAAGTTGAAATGGTTTCCTTTTACCCTCATGGATGTAGCATTGCACTAGTTCATGGGGTTACATCGCAAAAACATCACAACTTGGGCTCAGATGCAACAAGCCTTTAATAACAAATACTGAGACTATTGTAGGTCAAAGGATACCAAGGAAGAAATATTCCGAATGAACATGGGAAGCGATGAATCCTTGGAAGATTATGAAGAGAGGTTTCAGCTCAGATATAAAAGGGCCAAGTGTACAGTTGACCCTGAATTGTTGAAGTTGGTCCTAGTCAGAGGAGTCCTGGAAGACCTTCTAGATACCCTCCATTTGCTGGCTGGGGGAGGACATCTACCAACTACCTTATGAAGACATAAATACTGTGTTTAGAAACCATTCTAGGTTAGCTAGAAAGAGAGGTAGAGGAAGTCAAACCCTAGCCAGTACATCCTCATACATTTCATCCCTTAGAAGTGAATTAGGTAATCTGCTGGAAGATTCCAAGAGCGAGATGATGCAGACTCTTTCCATGCAAATGGATACCTTGGATATCAAAAGGAAACAAGAAGAAGAAGAAAGGGCCTTGGCCATTTTTTGTCCTAGGTGCATGAGGAGACATCCTAGGAATGGATGTCTATTTAACTCTATAGAAGTGTGTTTAGTCTATGAAGAAGACCATTCTACAAATCAGTGTCCTTCCTTGCCTGGACTTAAAGCTGCATACTAGGGGGGCGAAGGAGCCATTGAACCACTCTATTTCATGAACCAAAGGAGGCCAAATGGGCCCAAACCTTACCACCAGGGAATGCAAGGGACATCCTAGACATATTACAACCCCAATCAAGCCACTTCCATGCCTTCTTGGGGTCCCCCTGGTCATCCTTCTTGGTCCATACCCCCTCCTTGGTCATATCCATCTTAGTACCATGCTCAACTAGCTGCTCATTCATTTCACTCTTATGCTCAACCACAGCCTTAGTGGAATGCACCTTATCAGGGGTGGAGGCCCCAGTACAACTATCCTCCCTCTCTTTTGCCTCCCCCACCTGCTCAACCACAACCATTGTTTCCTGCTCCACCAAGGCAACCCCAATACCTGCTCAACCGAACTCGAACCCAAATAACAGACAAGCCCAGTGGGTATATAGTGGGGAACCATAATGCTCGACCTATGGTGTAGAGATTCAGGAGATTAACCTACAATCTGGGAAGGTTCTCCTAGATAACTAGCCCCCCCCCTAAGGAGGATGAGGAAGAAAAAGAGGAAAGTGAACAAAAAGCCACTCCACCCTTTCCTGAGAGATTATCTGGAACAACACAACCTACCCTAGAAGAAACTAAACTTCTGGGAGAATTGAAACAAGTAAGTGTAAAGATACCACTTCTCCAAGCCATAAAGGATGTGCCTATATACAATAAATATGATTAAGGAGAAGTGCTTCAGGCACCCAGGCAGGTGTAGGATAGATGCTCCAACTATCAATGTCATAGGACAACTGTCTGACCTGATGTTGGGGTAGGTAATCTATCTGAAATATCTAGACCCTGGAAACCTTATAGTCGATGTCCACATCAATCGCACCATAATCCCCCATACCCTGATTGATCTAGGGGCTACCATTAATGTGATGACCAAGGACACTATGCTCAAGCTTAACCTTCAGGGCTCCCTGAGAAAGACCACAACAATACTACAGTTAGCAAACTGCTCCACCGTGACCCCTGAAGGGATTGTGGAAGATGTAATGGTCTCCATCGATTCTTGGGAGTACCTTGTTGATTTCCTAGTTCTCCAACTAAAGGTAAAGGTCACTGGGTATCCTGTCATCCCGAGAAGACCCTGGTTGGCTACTGCAGATTCCTACATCAGTTGTCGAGCTGGGAACATGACAATCAAGAATGGGCATATGTCCAAGAAGCTAGTCCTATATCCTCCTGCCCAACCTTTGTTAGAACATGACTTACCTCTCTGGTTGGAGGAGGAAGATGATGATGAAGTCTATTCCACACCACTGTGTGCAGTGGAAGCTACCATGGGGGGGGGGGGGGGGGGGGGGGGCAGTGCACAAACCGAGGATGATCTTATTGAAAACTTGATTCAGAATCCACCCCCAGTGTGTTGCCATTAGAAGAGCTGGTGGAAGAGACCCAAGCCAATACTTTAGTTGATCTTTGTGTGGCTGAACCAACCTCTCTCTGATTTAAGAATATGGAATTTGGCCTAGAAAGAACCTTGAAAATCAACTCATCCCTATTCACCTCTTAGGAGAAAGAATTGTGTAGCTTATTAAGAAACCACTTGGATGCTTTTGCTTGGAGCTATAAGGAGATGAAGGTAATGAACCCTTCAGTCTATACTCATCACATTTACATTAAGGAATATTGCAAACTGGTGAGGAAACATTAAAGGAGGATAAATCCAGCCCTTAAGGACATTATCAAAGAAGAACTGCAAAAGCTACTGGATACGGGATTCATCTACCCTATATTTCACAGCGAATGGGTCTCTCCTTTGATGCTAGTGCCAAAGAAAAATGGGAAGCGGAAAATCTGTGTCGATTATCGGGAACTAAACAAGGCCACCAAGAAGGACCATTTTCCTTTGCCTTTCATAGATAAAGTATTAGATGGCCTGGTAGGGAAAAAGTTCTTCTCCTTCCGAGATGGGTTTAGTTGGTATAACCAGATCCAAATCAGCCTGGAAGACCAAGATAAGACCACTTTCACTTTTCCTTAGGGTACCTTTGCATATTGGGTCCTTCCTTTCGGATTTTTCAATGCTCTCGCCACTTTCCAGAGAGTAGTATTGAGTATATTTCTAAACTGGTTCACGATGCAGTGGAAATCTATATGGATGACTTTACCCCTTATGGTTCTAACTTCCAGGAAGCTTTGTCTAACTTGGGAAAAGTCTTGGACAAGTGCATTGAAATGAACCTATCCCTCAGTCCCAAAAAATGTGAATTCCTGATGACTGAAGGGACTGTGCTAGGTCATGCAATCTCTCAGCAAGGATTATCGGTGGACCCCAACAAAATTGCCATCATCCAAAGGGTCCCACCTCCTTAAAAGGTAAGAGATGTTTGAAGTTTCCTAGGCTTAGCAGGGAGTTATAGAAGATTCATTAAGGATTTCAGTAAGATAGCCTCTCCATTGTTTGGTATTTTGGGAAAATATGATGAGTTCATATGGACTGACAATTATCAAGAAGCTCTGGATGCCTTGAAAAGTAAACTGGCGACTACCCCAATTTTGAGAGGTCCAAACTAGTCCATACCTTTCCACATTCATATAGATGCCTCGAACAAAGCGATAGGAGTAGCCTTAGGGCAAGTTGATGAGAAGTTGCCTTATGCCATATATTTTGTAAGTAAAAACTTGTCGAAGGCATAATTAAGCTACACTATAACCGAAAAGGAGCTCCTAGTTGTAGTCCATTCCCTAAACAAATACAAACATTACATCACCAGCTATCAAACATTGGTACACACTGATCATGCTGCAATTAGGTATTTAATGAACAAACCAAATGTAAATGCTCGCATTTTTAGATGGTTGCTTTTATTGTAGCAATTTGATTTAACCATTGTTCATAAGCCAGGTAAGGAAAATGTTGTTGCTGATTTTTTGTCTAGAATAGATTTGCTTGCAAGTGAAGAAGGAATGGTGGATGATAAAATGCCAGATGAACACCTATTTGCTATCTCAATACTCTCTCCATGGTTTTCTGATATAGCAAATTTCTTGGTTTCTGCACAGTTCCTGCCACACCTGTCCTCAAAAGAGAAGAGAAAGATCGTGAGGAAAAGTGTCCCTTTCACCTAGATTAGGGGCAATCTCTTCAAACATGGCCCAGATCAGATTTTGAGGAGATGTGTTAGGGAAGAGGAAGTTTTTGACATTCTCCTAACCTGTCATGATGGACCCTGTTGGGGCCACTTTGTAGTAAAGAGGACTGCCTTCAAAATCCTGCTAGTAGGTTACTATTGGTCCACTCTTCATCAAGATGTAAGGAGATATATCAGCGAATGTGACTGGTGTCAAAGGATGGGGAAACCTACTCCAAGGGATGAAATGCCTCTACAACCTCAAGTGACTTTCGAGCCATTTGAGAAGTGGGGCATGGACTTTGTGGGTCCTGTCAACCCTCCTTCAAAGAAGAAATCTTACATCAGCATGTGCACTGATTATCTAACAAAATGGGCAGAAAGAAAGGCGATGAAGGAAGCAATAGAAGAAAACGTAGCTGAGTTTGTGAGAGAGAATATATTCTACAAGTTTGGATATCCAAGAGAATTAGTCACAGAACAAGGGAGTCGGTTTACCTCAAATCTGATTGAAGACCTTCTCACACATCAAAAAATTAAGCACAAAACTTCCACCCCTTACCATCCGTGAGAAAATGGATAGGTGGAAGTCACTAACAGGGCTTTGGAAGGATTTTGACCAAGGTAGTGAGCAGTAGCAGAAAAGATTGGGCAGATCGATTGGTTGAGGCCACCTGGGCCTATAACACCACATGGAAGACCACTACAGTGTTCATACCCTACGAGCTGGTCTATGGGAAGAATGCTTTGTTGTCAATAGAATTTGAATATAACACACTAAGGATGGCAACTCAGCTGGACATAGATCTTAGCCATGCAAAAAAGGAAAGGTTACTCCAGCTAAATGGATTGGAAGAAAAAATATTGCAGGCCCTTCTCCACTCAGAGGTAGTCCAGCTTCAAAAGAAAATATGGGATGATAGACACCTCAAAGAGAAACAATTCCAAGAAGGAGATTGGGCACTGCTGTATGATTCAAGGTATAAATATTTCAAGGGCAAACTGAGGAAAAGATGGCTAGGACCGTACACAATAGAAAGGCGCAATGAAAATGGTTCAGTTCTGATCAGGACCATTGATGAAGAAGTCATCCCCATGCTTGTCAATGGGCATAGGTTGAAAACGTACAAGAAGCCCCTCTCCAAGAAAGAATTCATTGAAAATCTAAGTAAAACAGTGTTGGTAGTGGAGCAAGTCTCTGCCTCCACTCCACCCACACCCTAAAAAAAAAAAAGCAAAAAAAAAATAAAAAAAATGAGGAGAATAAAATATCCCTGGATGAAAACCTCCCCTTGGAGGTGCTCAAGGCAGGTAGTGAGGGTGAAAACCTCCAGGAGGCGCCCCAACTATCTCTTAAAAAAAAAAAGGAGAAAAAAATAAAAGCAAGAACAGAAAAATTAACTTCTTTTGAATGAATTGGAAATTGTAGGAGGGCCATAGAAGAAAAAGGGACATGGCCAAGCCAAATAACCTCTAATAGACCATTTCTCCATCTCCATTGTCTTTTCCTAGTCCCTAGTCTCACTTGCTCTAGAAAACTATGCATCCTACAGGAGGCTCTGTGCATTCTACAGAAGGCTCTTGTAGAAATCACAGAGAGCTCGAAATCAAGTCAAAAAAGGATGAAAGGGATAAAAGCTTGTCTAGAAGACTTGTGGACCCCCCTACAACCATTCATCCTCCCAACTCTCCATTCCATGCCTGTACAACTACATTTCCACTCGCTTTTTCCTTCCCTGCACAAAAAACATAGAAATCACGTTTCTTCTGTTTAAAAAAAAAATAAAATTGAAGAAAAAAGAAGCAACATCCTTAATTTAACTCTAACCTAGTGTATGCCAGCTACTTTTCCATGACTAATAGAACCTTTCTTAGCTACCTTTCGAGTCCCTGCTCAAGCCTCAGCCAAAAATTTTAGAGGGAGAACCAGTTACAGGAAATCTTGCAGGGTTCCTGTAGTAGCTGAGCCCCTTAAAAATTGAGCTCCAAAGGCAAGGTCAGTGCAACCACAAGTGTATAAAATGTGCAAGGAGCCCAGTCATGATTAAAGATCAATAGTACCAGCTAGCTGAGCCACCAATTCAAAAGCCATGGGTGCCAGCAGCAGAAGTCCATGGATAGAACACCAAAGTGTAAGCATGCAACAACACGGTAGCACACAATTCTCGACTAACAGGTAAGTGACTAAACCCATTCCTCTATTGCATGAGTATAATTTAAAAACTAGATGGACAAGTGAGATGGTTATGATTAAATGAGATCAATGGCCAGCTAACTAGCCACCCTCATCCAATTCAAACAGCGCTCAGCGGGTGGACTTAGCATGTGTGTCCAGTCAACCTGTAAGAATCTCAAAATAGGTACTGGCAGCGTCCAAATGTGAGTGCTGGAAATGATTTTGGGTAGGTGGCATGAAGTTCCATAATGGCACTGAAGTAGGGACCAACAATCTGGATGAGTATATCGTACCCTTTGTTATAGACATTTTTGGGCACTTCAACCCCAATCAAAAATGTCCATAAACTGAGGGCTCTTAAGTCCCTAAAAGTGTTGCTTCACTGCCTAAAGGAAACAAGGTCAACTGATTACATCATCTCCCAGAAGTTCTCCACTGAAAACTGCTCATAAATGGTCAAAACTGGACCATACTGAAAGCTCAATGTACAGGGTGCGATGCATATAACCTTCCTAGTGTACAAGGTGGGACACATACTGATTTTCTCCTCTGTAGGGT
>APFE031492295.1:0-34256 GCA_000404065.3 Pinus taeda | reverse complement strand
CCCAACATTCTTTTAATTGGGCCTTTACCTTGGCCGCCACCGTCTTGGCATTGTGATGAATATTTCTGAAGACTCTGCTATTGCGCTCGAGCCATAGCTGCCAACAGCATATTTTTAGCAGTGATGCCCAGGCCGCTTTGATCCCTTTGTTTTTGGGTGGAGGTCCGGGGTAGCGTGATTTCCAGGTGCCAAATAGATTTAATATGGTCGTTGGGATTTTGAATTTGGAGTTCCAATACTCCATCAATCCTCTCCAGACTTGAATTGAGAATTTGCAGATCAGGATGAGATGCGTGGTGCTTTCCTCAGCATCCTGGCACAACGAGCACCTGGATGGTCCGCAGAAACCTCGGCTTTGAATTTTATCTTCAGTTAAAATTTTCTTGTGGCATAATGTCCAACAAAATATGTCGATTTTTGGCAGCGTGGGATTTCCCCATACTGCTTTCCAAGGGGTCGGATCGATGAGCCCATTTGGTACTGCGTTCAAGCAGGCATATCCTTGGGTGACTGTGTAACGAATCGATTGGTCTCCCCATCCTTGCCTATCCTTCCTGTTTATTCGCACAGGAGCTATGCCGTTCAATAGATCGATGAGATGGGCGGCTTCTTGATGCAGGTCTGGGGGAAGCTCCGAAAGACTCCAGCCCGCCCACTGCGTGTCATCCCAAATGGAGATATCCCATAGTTTAGTTTTCCCTGCAGCCACCATCCAGTCCTTCAGCGCCTTCAACTTTGGGCTTTCTCCAATAGGTTCTTTGTCCATAACTCGATCCCTCCATAAGTTTATTTTTCTGCCATTACCGGGGATCCAGTAGGATTTTGACTGAATCAACGGGACAACTTTGGAACAGAGTTTGCCAAACGACGTGTTTTATTGAGGCAGGGGCCCGTCTAAGCCTCTCAGCCTTGCACCTTTGAAGTATTTTCGCCAGAGAACTGTCTGTGCCCAGCGTAACTTAGGCGCAATTAATCTCCATATAAGTTTAGCTCCCATTGCTATGTTCTGGTGCAAGAGATTTTTGAAATTGAGCCCTCCCTCCATCATTGGTTTGAGAACAGTCTCCCATTTGATAAGCTGGAATCTTCTCTCATTTTGTTTACCCCCTTTCCAAAAGAAATGTCTGATATATTGCTCCATTTTCTGGATTATACCCTTAGGTGCCAGAATCACAAAGAACTGGAATAATGGGAGGCTGCTAAGGACAGCTTTAATGAGGATTGTCTTACCTGCCATGTTTAACCAATTAGCCCCCCAAGCCTGGAGCTTACTTTTGAATTTTTCTACATGCAGCATCCAGTCTCTACTGTAGGATCTTTTGAGGAAGATGGGCAACCCAAGATACTTGAACGATGAGCATTCTGAGGAAGCTGCGAATCCTAGGCATCTGGAGATGGAATTGATCAAGGAGGGTGGAGTATTCCAGCAATAAGTATGACACTTTCTCTTGTTAAGGCTGCTACCACATTCCATGCAATACTCATCGAGTGTCTCCTTAAATTTTCTGGGCGAGTCGATCGAGGCTATCCCAAGCAGTAGAGTATCATCTGCGAATAGAACATGATTTATGTTTTGGACCCCCCTTGCTATGGATATCCCTGATATCTCCTGCTCTTGCATTTGATTGTTTAGATGAAAGCTGAGAACTGACACTTGGATTAGAAAAAGCAGGGGAGACATGGGGCAACCCTGTCTTAACCCTCTTGTAGCCTTGAAGAAGCCTGCAGATCTACCATTAACTAAAGGGGCGATCCATGGTTCCGAGATGCAAGCCCAGATCCAATTGATGAATCGCGCCCCAAAACCAAATTTTTTCAACACATTCAAAAGGAAACTATGATTAACTCGGTCAAAGGCATTTGCTAGATCCAGTTTGATGGCCATAACTTGTTCCTTACGCTGCTGGCTTGATATAATTGCCTCTTGGACGAGTGTGAAATTGTCCACTAAATGCCTTCCGTGGATGAAGCCTCCTTGGTTCTCCCGGATGACTTTAGGTAGGATGTGCCTCAGCCTGTTAGCAATAACTTTGGTGATCAATTTGTAGCCAATGTTGCACAAGGATATAGGGCGAAACCTATTAAAGTTATTGGCTCCCTTTTCTTTAGGAATGAGTGCTAGGAAAGAAGAGTTGGTACTTCCACCTAATTTCTTGCAAGCCTGCGATTTATGGACCATTTTATACAGATCTTTCCCCACTATGTCCCAACAATTTTGTAATAAAGAGGCGGTAAAGCCATCAGGGCCAGGAGATTTGTCCAGATTCATAGCATAGAGGGCTCTTTTGACTTCATCCATAGTGACTTCACTTTCTATCTGATGGTTCATTTCAACCGAAATCGAGGAGGGGATCCCGTCCAGTAGTCTAAAGTTCTGATTCATATTGTTTTCTTCACTGTACAGCCCTTTAAAATGATTGTGGGCTGCGCGCTTAATACTTGCAAAGTCCTTATGAATGGTATCCGCTTCCTTAATTTCACTGATGGAGTTGAAGCCTTTTCTGGCTTCCGCATGCTTGTGGAAGAACGATGTATTTCTATCACCTGCTTTTAGCCCGAGGCATCGCGATTTGATCCTCAACGTTTCCTCTTCGATCAGGAAAACTTTGTGGCAACATTTCTCGAGATGAGCCTCCTTGTCCAGTGCCTCTCTGGTTATGTGCGCCTCTTCTGCGTTTAATTGTTTTGCTTCGAGCTGACTTTGAATGTTTTTCCTTTCAGCAGCTGGATTTGGAATAGATTTGGACCAGTGCTTCAAGGCGAATTTTAATCTCCTGATATTTTCTTCCCATATATAAAATGGGGATCCAGTAACTGGGTGAGACCAGCTTTCTTTCACAACCTGCAAGAATTTTGGCTCCTTGATCCACAATGGGCTGAACTTGAAGGGAATGTGACCTAGATCAACGTGAGCGCGGAGGGTGAGCTTGATTGGCTTGTGATCCAAGGTGCTACAAGGAAGAATATGCACGCAAGCATCTAGGCCGAGCAGAAGAAAGGAGCTATGCACCAAGAATCTATCCAGCCTTGCTGCGATATGACTAGGACCAATTCTTTTATTAGACCAAGTGAACATACCTGAGACGGTCTTGATATCTAGCAGATCCCAGTCTTGAAGGAGATCCTCAACCCATTCCCTTGCCGAGTCTCGTACAATGGAGCCTCCTCTCTTTTCAGAAGAGTGCAAAGTAGTGTTCAGATCGCCTGCTATGATGACATTATCTAGAGTGACCAGATCTGCTTGCTGCCTTAAGGAGTCCCATCAGCTCTTTTTTTCTCCGGCATTTACCAGAACATATACATTGAAGAGGCAAAGTATTTCTTTTGTAGTAACATGCTGCATCTTTAACATCTCCCAGTGGGTATTTGATGCCTCTGCCACCAATGAAAATCTGTTTCCATTCCAAAGGGCTCCCAACCCTCCAGAGGCTCCTCGGGCTGCAACAGCTGATGCATCACTATTTTTCCATAGTTTTTTACTTACTTGGAGAAATTCAGGTTCCTCCATCTTAGTCTCCTGGAGAAGGAGTATGTCAGGGGCCTCTAGTCTTATTAGATTTCGAATAGCTTCTTCCTTTATTTTGCTGCCCATACCCCTACAGTTCCAGGAGATTATCTTCATTATTTACCTTTGTATGGTTGGGCTCCCTTGGAGCCTTGATGCTGGTTTCTTACTGCCTTTGGCTTTTTTGCTAGCAGCTTCTCCAATGTTGGTTGGCTGCCCTGGAGTTTGTCTTTGTATGTCTCATGCTCTCTTTTCTCCCGATCTGTTTTACATCCTCTTGTAGATCTCCTTACCGAGGATTCAGATTCTCCTATTTCCCCTTCCTCTTCCGATTCTTCTGATTCTTGGTCCTCCTCCTCGACTACTTCAGGGGTTCCTTTTGAGCTTTCAGCAGCTTATTTGTCCTTGGCGCTAGACGCCTGGGAGCCTTTGTCTGGGGACTTTGGCCTTTGGACTGCTACTTCATGAGAGTCCTCTGGTTGGGAATTGAGAGGGCCGAACCTGCACTCCAATATGCTTCAGAGAGTCCCAGTTCCAGCAGTGAACCGGGAAAAGAAGGAAAAAAATATAATATAAATATCCTAATAACATGGTTATTGTAAAAAAATATAATTAAATAAGCAAGAAAAAGAAAAAGAAAAAAACAAAATCAAAATCAAAACCCAAAAAAAAAGGTTATAGTTGTTATATAATTTATGTGAATAAGAGTGATTTATGGGTTTGTGTGCTGGGAACATGTTTGAAACATTGTAAAAATGTTAAATGATTTATGTGAATTGAGTGGTTTTGTTATTTGTGTGTGTATGTGGGGAAGATGTTTAAAACATTGAAAGAATGTTAAATGATTTATGTGAATAAAAGTGATTTTGTGATTTGTGTGTATGTTAGGAAGATGTTTAAAACATGTTTATAAATTATTATTATTCTGGATTTGAGACCTCTGTAGTGTAATATTTCTGATTCGTTCATCGGAGTTTCCACAGTAAGAAGATTTTTCTGCCAATGTTTCGAATCCCAACTGGGATCCATCATCAGGGCAACTTGAAGCTTCAAGTTGCCCTGATGATGTATCGAGTTGGGATTCAATTGGCAGAAAATCTTCTTACTGTGAACTCGATGACGAATCAGAAATTATTATTATTCTTTATAAAAGGATAATATTTGCATTTGTGCATATTGGAGTTACCATAAACTAAAGATCATGAAAACCATAAGCACAAGGAACACAACTAAAAGGAGGGTTACCATTTAACCTTCCTAAGAGCCTTTTGGAGGGGTTGAATTCCCCTCCACACAAAAAAAAACCTACTCGTTTTATTAACGATAGTTGGTGTTCATGTACATTCTTTGATGGGCCCATCTAAACAAAAAAATAAATATTTTCTTCTAATTACAACACTACAAAACATAAAAATAGATAATGTCTTCGACTCACTCAGGAGCAACTTTGATATTGATAAATTTTCTGCAACATACAACATTGAAATGATATTGTTAGTATACAAACCTTTCATAATAACGGGTAACACAATTAAATGTGTCATTCATAAATAAAATCTATAATATATATAATAATGCATGACAAATATTAAGGAAAAAACCATGGATAGAATATTATTATGTAAAGTGATAAAAATATGAAAAAAATATGATAAAATTTCCAAATTCAATATAATAAAAATTAAATTTAACCTTTAGATATCTAAAATAAATAAGGAAACACATTTGGTAATATGCTTTTATTAATAAAATTTCATTGAGTAAATAAAATTCTCAACAATTAAATGTTATATATTTTTCATATTTTTTTAAATTGAAATAAAGAATAAAATAATGAGTAACCAATCATAATAATAACTATTCATTTTTGAAATTCTAAATCATTACCCATATATCTATCTGTATAAATATATAATAATAAAATACATGTTTATTTCCGAAAATCTAAATCATAACCCAAATTCTTGGTAAATATATTTCCCTTGATAAAAATAAGTAAATGTTACATGGTAAACTTTCATAGAAATAAAAGTTGAAAGAGAAAACAGTTGCTTTATAATTAATAAAACTACATGATTATTAAAAAAACAGAAAGCAAAAAAGGAATAATGGATTATCTAAAAATAGACAGTAAAAAAGGAATCTTTGATTACCTAAGAATTTGTTGCCGCGTGAAAATCGTTTCGGGAGATCGTTGTCAAGTCGTTCATGACATTCGAGGGTTGCCTACTATTGCATATTATCTGTCCTAATTAAGTAAATACTACCAGATTATCTGTCCTAATTAAGTAAATACTACCATGTTGTTTTGGGACTGCGCTCCACTTGTCCCTCCTTCCTGTGGGTGAAATTGGTCAAATATTTCTCAAATGGTTTTTGGGCGAGCAGTGCGTTTAGCAGGGATTTTGCCAAAAAAGAAAAGGCTTCCCAATCCATGTTGAAACAGTTTCTTGGTTGTTGAAACAGTTTCAATGCAATCAGCGAAGCCTTCTTGTTCCTCAATAATAAAGGAGACACTCTCATGTGCATATGAATGTTGAACCATCTACAGTGAAGTCAAGGGAAAACAGAGGAATGTTGAACCATCTACAGTGAAGTCAAGGGAAAACAGAGGAATGTTGAACCGTTTACAGTGAAGTCAAAGGAAAACAGAGGAACGATGATCTGGTACATGATATAAGCAGTCAAAATAAATATTAAGCACCAACCATCTACAATCCTCCTTAATGACGACCACTCATTCCCCTTCAAATGCTAACCCAAAGCTACAGACTCATTCCCCTTCAAATGCTAACCCAAAGCTACAGGTATATTACAAGGGCTTGTCTCTCTAATATATAATAGACTAAATCCTGCATCTAAAAGACTAAATATACCCATCAAGTTCAGGGTATTAAATTCAAACGGTCCTCGCCTGAACGAAGAACTAAATAATTCGAATACGAAAAATCCTGACTGAAATGAAATTCCATATAGCAGGGATGACCACTAGGTGGGTAGTAGATATTATAGAAATGGACAAATCTTCACAAACAGAAATGGCATAGAGCAAGGATGACCAAGGTAGTGCTCTCCCCCATCGATTTTAGAAATCATAATATAAATAGTATCACCAAGGCAGTGAGGACAGTAGGTAAGAGAAGTCATAATATCAATAGTATCACCAAGGCATTGAGGACAGTACGTAGGAGAAATCATAATAGAAATAGGAATAAATGTAGTTTTTGAAAACAGCTATGGTGTGTGTGCGTTGGCAACCAATAAATCCCATGCTATTGGGTATTTAAGACTCTTAAGAGTACATTTGGTCAACCGAAATACATCTCTGCATTCGCATGGGCATGAACATGGCAAGCGATATTTAATGTGATTGAGCATGCACCCGATAGCAGCTCCACCATACCATGCCCATAACATGCACTATGTGTATAGTCCCCATTCTCCGGCTAATTCCCGGCGACTCGACGCCTTCCTATTCCCGCAGGGTAAAAGCGCGTTGTACTTATGCAGTTAATACAGGTTGGAGACAAGACAGCCCTGACTCCTTTGGTGCAGATGTAATTAACGCAGGTACACTTTCACTCGCCTTCAATATTTCAAACTGAGCACTCCCGCTAGAAAATTTTGATTTTTTTTTGAAATGAACTTAATAGTGATGCGAGAGTAAGCAGGAGTTGTTGATGCAACGGAATTGCTCAGATGTGCTCAAAATTGAAGACGCTGCCCAGCCTTCCGCCACTTTAACTTCAGCAGAAAGTCACTGATAAACTTCAACAGAAAGCTCTGATTCGGTTCGGATTCTATGGGTCACGGATTCTGGTAGTAGCGATCATAGCCATCCAAGATTTTTGGTTCAGATTCTATGGGTCACGGATTTTGGTAGTGTCGA
Source organism: Pinus taeda (assembly GCA_000404065.3). NCBI lineage: Eukaryota > Viridiplantae > Streptophyta > Pinopsida > Pinales > Pinaceae > Pinus > Pinus taeda. The sequence goes on along the minus strand of APFE031492295.1, from coordinate 26,862 downwards.
GCATAGCCATCCAAGATTTGTGCAAGGGCATGATATGAGGACGCCTGCAGTTTGGGAGATTGAAAAATTCATTGGCTTCACTCATCTTCATGGAAGGAGATATCGACGATGCCCCCTTCGTTATACCAGGATTTGAATGGTTCGTCTGCCTGGTTCGGAGATTCTACTTATTATTGCAGCGGAGGATATGGGAATCCCAACACCTGCAGCCCTGGCGCTTACTCGTAGCCCTTCAAGGCAGTGCACCCCCAAAGCCACGATTGTTTCTTCTTCTCGCTCCACCGACGGATCCACCTTGCGTGTGAAGCTTCGAATTAAAAAAGAAAGAAGCCCTCCCTTCATTTCTTCGGCCAATAACGTCAACATAGTGATGGAAAATCTAATGCTGCCTCCCTCAATCCAGGGTTCCTCTTGGCAATCTCCATGGACGCCAAGTCTGGATACCATCGCTGAAACCGACAACCTGCTTGGAGATTTATAAACATCTGGGTGAAGAGATTGCACGCTATACTAAGCATTTTCTTGTTGTGTGGTTAAAATATGATATAGTTCGCAGATATTCATTTATTTTGAGAAATGTATATTGTAATGCTGAAATTGAAATACATTAATGTTTGTAAAGATATTTCATTATGGTACTAGTCAACTGTGAGGGTGTTGTAGCCGGAGAATCATTTTATCTCACTTTCTAAATTTTTCTTTCGTTCTTTGAGTAAGATCAAGCCTGGACAAAACTTTCACATAGATATATGCATTGTTTTGTTCTATATACTATGTGGACATCTTGAATATATTCGGTGCACATATTGATTATTCATTTAATTCATTTCTTTGAATGTTTCTGCTCATAACTTGATAAAGGGTTTACCGAGCGTGATCCATGATTTCTATATACATGATGTCTATGATATATGATACATGATATGTGACAACCCGAATATGCAACAACCTGTTATATTTTCAATATAAAGCTTGTTTTTTCTGCTGACAGAATCCACAGCAACATGAGCCCTCATTCCTCGGATCACTATAGCACTTTCCCATCAACGAGAAACTTCCATGGCCGCTGCACTTCCGGTTCCACAATTATATATGAAGTTCAGGAACTATTTACTTCCCTTTAACATCAAGATGTAAGATATTTTTGTTTGCGGTGTGTGTAAATACGTGAGTGTTATCGGTTCGTCTATTGGTGTCTAGTTGGTATCAAATCTGAAATTTAAATGGTGTAGAAAGCCTGAATTATTTAGTTAAAAAAATAAATAATAAAAAATTACTAAAATTTTCCATAACTTTAGCATTTTATTTACGCAATAATAAGATAACGACATTTCGATATTTTATTTTAGTCACATAAATGGGTAATTTTCTGTTTAACATTGTGAACTAGACTCCACTTGATTTTAAATAAAATAATCCTTTCACAAATTTCACTTTCACATTTTAAAATAATAACGACATTTAAAAACCACATCATGGCATTCAAAACTCGAATTTGGACGTAGCTTAAAGGTCACACTTTGATAATTCAATTCACTCATTTATAATTCCATATTATATTGTTCATCTTTTACTTATATATTGATTATGTAAAATGATATTAAATTTAATCATTGAATATGTTACATAATATTAAAATTAATAATTCTGGATTATGTTAATTTTGTTAAAGATGGTTAAAAACACTCATATATTGCATACAAAGGTGTATGCACTCAACGCACATATTACATTCAAAGATTACTCTAATATATGGAGTTTCTTAGATCTAATTTATTCCAAACTTAAAAAGAAAGGTTGTGAGAATTTCTCAACCATCTCAAACAAACATCTCAAATATAGGAGGTAAGCATTAACTCCAACATCCCCTCTTGATGCTTACATTACATAAATTAATTGAATTATCAACAAATAACAAAATACAGAGTCATTCTTTAACTGGTTTACAACTTATCATTATAGACTCCATCAAGTTGCCTCATAACCCTTGTAAAGGTGTAGTCAGCAAGTTGGATTCTCGATTTCGACCCCTAAACTCCCGAATCAAGGACCTCCCGAAGTTAGTTATTGAACAGCATCCCAAGCTGTCGTAGACCACTCCCATGTCTCCAACAAATGAGGGATTCTTCCCAAGATCTGCAACTACCGTACTATCTAGACAACCATCCGTGTTGAACCTTTTCACTGCGTTGTTCTAAAAAAGTTTAAGAGGTTCAAATTCTTCATAGAATTCATCATCAAAATTCAATGGATATTCATCTATGGGTATATTTGTTGATTCTATCCCTTTTAACAAATCACTGGCACGACTTCTGCTGAAATTCTCAACACCACAGCTTGATCATTCAGAGTCATACCACCAGGACCATATGAATTCTCGATTTTGATATCTCTCGCTACGAAATCTGAAGCATAATCTTTTGCAATCACTCACCACACTACATAGGTTTAACACGTCTCGACTCGGGGTCTAATACCATGTTAAAGATGGCTAAAGGAACTCATATATTGCACAAAAAGGTGTATGCGCTCAATACACACACACATTACATTCAAAATTTATTCTAATATATAGAGTTTCTCAAATCTAACTTATTCCTATCTTAGAAGGAGAGGTTGAGAGAATTTCTTAACCATCTCAAACAAACATCTCAAATATAGGATGTAAGCATTAATTCCAAGATCCCCTCTTAATGCTTACATTACATAAATTTATTGAAATCATCCACAAACAACAAAATTCATAGTCATTCTTTAACTGGTTTACAACTTATCATTATAGACTCCATCACATTGCCTCATAACCCTCGTAAATGTGTAGTTAGCAAGTTGGATTCCCGAGTTCGACTCCTAAAATCCCGAAAGGACCTCCCAAAGTCAATTATTGAATAGCATCTCAAGTTATCGCATAACCTCATTAAAAGGCCACTCCCACGTTTTCAATGAATGAGGGATTCTTCCCAAGATCCACAACTACCGTACTATCTAGACAACCATCCATGTTGAGCCTTTTCACTGCACTATTCTAAAAAAGTTTAAGAGGTTCAAATTCTTCATAGAATTCATCATCAAAATTCAACGGATATTCATCTGTGGCTATATTTGCTGATTCTATCCCTTTTAACAAATCACTGGCATGACTTCTGCTAAAATTCTCAATGCCTCAGCTTGATCATCCGGAGCCATACCACCGGGACCATATGAATTCTCGATTGTGATATCTCTCACTACGAAATCCGAAGCACAATCTTCTGCAATCACTCACCACAGCACATAGGTTTAACGCATCTCGACTCAGGCTCTGATACCATGTTAAAGATGGCTGAAAGAACTCATATATTGCACACAAAGGTGTATGCGCTCAACACACACACACATTACATTCAAAGATTGCTCTAATATATAGAGTTTCTCAGATCTAACTTATTCCTAACTTAGAAGGAGAGGTTGATATAGATTGTTAATAAAACAGAAAAGATAAGATACAATACAAAACAAATATACACATTAACAAAATGGTTTACAAAACAAAAAATGTTTTTTCAAATATATCTATCTTTACAATATTATAATACAATATAAATGTATTTTTCCATCTATAAATTACTAATCCATTTAAGCTTGATAACAATCTAGGGATAGTTCCTTAATCAAAATAGAAAACCCATGGGTTAAAACACCATGGACCACAAAACCACTAGAGGAAAAACAATTGTACCAAAAATAACAAAAACTAGACATAAAAAGCCACCCAAAAAATTAATTTTGGGTAACTTCTTTAAAACCCCTACATAGATAGGATTCCACTCCCTTTAGGATCCCCAAAGTAGGGTGGTTCCCCCCTCATGTGTTGAAATTCTAGTGTAGCTAGGACTAGAATCTATTTTCACAGTTAATATACACTTCTTTTGATGCAATCACAAACACTGCTATACTGACATCAATGAAATCATATCCTATTCTCAACCTCAGCATTCTCATGCATTCATCAAACCTGAAGAGAAAGGAGCATATGGGTTTTAAGGAATAGAGCCTTGGTATGTGCTGATGTTTCCTTACTCACGCCCAGGTATTGTAAAAAGCCCAAAACTCTGAATCTGATCTTTCTTTGTTAAATTTGAAAACTAATTTTAAGGGCATTATTATTGAATAAATGGGGATAGGAAGGATTAGAATCTTAATCTCGAGACTGGGGATGTAGCTTAGTGTTTCAGGCTACGAGTTATGGATAATTGGCCTGGTATTTTCATCATTTTGGTATCAGAGCTATAAAAGGCTCTTTTGGGAGAAAATTAGAGCGGGTATACTCTACAGAAAATAAATCAAAGAAGTCTCAGCACACTATTTCTAAGCGAAGAAAGGAGTTGGTAGAGTTGAACTTGGTAACAAGTCGATCTGGAAGTGAGAAGGGAGTTTGGTGGAAAAGTGAAACAATCCAAAGTGAAATGTGTAACTGCGGAGGTTAGGAGTCTACGGGTGTCTTGATCGGGGTTGAAGCATTGTACTAAATCCTAACTTTCGATTTCATTTTCAACTGCTTATGTCACAGTCAACTGCGGGGGTTAAGTTGTTTGGTAATGTGTTAGTTGAAAGGTCGCAGATCATAGGATTTGATGGCCTTCGTTATCCAACGGGTATCGACCATAAAGTGATCGAACTTTAACTTCAAAGGCGGACCCGAACTTTTATAGATTAAGGATTTATAATCATTATCGGCTCCGTAAGGGTGGTTAAGTGTTGCGCAAGTTTCTCGTGTGATATTGCTACTGACCATTGGATCAAGCGTGCCTTGATCAAATGGGGGAGGATCAACGATTCATTTTTTTGATCGAGTGAAACATCAACCATCGGATTAATGATGAGAACAACGGTGGAGAATTATTCCGATAAGATTTGTGGGAAGTCAACGTGGGACAGCTGCTGTTCAATTGTTGTTCGATCGGTGTTGTTCAGTTAATGTTCAATTCTGTTCAGTTGTTGTTCAATCGGTGTTGTTCAATTGTTGTTCAATCGCTACTATTCAATTGTTGTTTGTTTGTTGTTCAATTGGTGTTGTTCAATTGTTGTTCGTTTGATGTTCAAATGGTGTTGTTCAATTGCTGTTCAGTTGTTGTTCAATTGGTTTTGTTCAACTGATGTTCGTTTGTTGTTCAATTGGTGTTGTTTAGTCGTTGTTCACTTCTTGTTTAGTTGCTATTCAATCGGTGTTGTTCAATTACTGTTCGTTTGTTGTTCAATCGGTGTTCAATTGTTGTTCAATTGTTGTTCAGTTGCTGTTCAATTGTTGTTCAATTGTTGTTCAGTTGTTGTTCAATTACTATTCTATTTCTGTTCAATCACTGTTCAATTGACCTCTTGTGTCATTTTTGGTATTTGAGTTGTACAGGTCATTTAAATCAAGAGAAAGCAGAGTTTGGCACAAGACTACAGCAGTAAGACTGTAGGAAGAAATTTTGGAAGTTCTTAGAGATTATAGCAGAACCTCATTCCAGCTGAGGCTTGGAATAGACAGGGATAGAGGAGTCCTTAAGAGAAGTGAGTGTGGCAACCAGAGAGAGAGCAAGATTGCTCAGTGCAAGTTCTAAGTGAAAGAGGACTTAGAAACTAGGTAGAGGAGAAGCTTGGTGAGAAGATCAACTCAGAAGGAAGTAGATTGGTTGTAAGTGTAGAAGCTCACACAGAAGAGAAGCTGGCTATGGAAATTCATATGGAAGGTTTAGAAGAAGGCTACAAGATGAAGGAAAAAGGTGCTAAAACAATCCGCAAGAAAAAGATGAGTTATACGGAGCCTGAAAATGAGATGGCTAAGATAAGAAAAGAACTCGATATGTTAATAATGCTGCTAGAGGAAAACCAAATACTAGGTTGGGTATTAAAGAAGTCAGTGAAGTGGCATAAGTTACAGCAAAGACTACAACATAGGCAAGTAAAGTGGCTGGTGGAAAAACTCAGAGAAGCAGAGTCAGAAATGGAAGTTTCCATTTGTGGACCAGAACAGGGTGAAATTTTGGGTGAAGAGGATAATGGAAGATTAGCTAAAGATCTCATGGACTATTGGAATAGTTCAGAATAATTTGAAGATATGTTGACAAGAGAAGCAGATGAGTCTATGAGGCCTTGTGTTTTTAAATCTCATAGTTTGTGTGTGTTTGCAAGACGTGTAGAAGATGATGGACAGTCTGGTGAAACTGTCCTAAAGATGAATAAATCTCTTGAGGTGAAGTATGATGGAGAATGCCTTTTAGAGGAGGAAGGTGTTGATTTGTTGCAGCAGAAAGAATTCATAGATGAATTTCTGTTTGAAGTAAGACAACCAGTTGAAGTTGTTATGGACCAGAAGCATAATGAAAATGTTGTAGTGGTATTCCAAGGAGGTAAACAAATGAATTTTTTTAATGAAATTGATGAAAGAATTTTGCAATGTGATGGTACATAAAATAGGATACTCAGGAGGAGTGTCAGAAAAAGAATGAAGCTGAGAATGAAGGTTGTGATGAAATGCTAGAAAAATTTCACATGGAAATAGAGTTCTTGGAAAGATTTCTCAAGGAACCTGAAGGAGAAATGAAGTTTTTAGAACCTAATAAAGAAGAGATTGCGGTTACCATGCATGATAAGGATGAAATGTCTCTAACATTTGTAGAGTTAAGTGAATGTTTGGACTCTTCAATTAATATTGTGGTTGGAGGTACGGAAGACAACATTAACAAATATGATGTTGAAATCAGAGAAATTGAATAGAGATTATTTGAAGATGAGATGAAAGACCAGGAGCAACAAGAAAGTTATATTCTTAGAGACATGAAGGAAACATAAGTATTAATCCAACAAAATGAAGAGTGTGAGATTACTCTAGCAGTAATGAGAGCAGAAGTAGATATATTAACGGAGTAGCTGCAAATAAAGATAAATGAAGACCAAAGATATAGATGGAGAATGAAGAAACGGGTCATGTGGAAGCTATTGCAACAGAAGTGGAATGGCAAGCTGATAACCGAGTTCAGAGAACTTGAACAAATTCATATTGATTTTTTAGAGAAGGAGAGACTCAAGGGAATGGAGTCACATCAAAGAGAATCTGCTGAAATCCACAAGGTCTATGATGAGAGATTGGTGCTTGAAGCATTAAAAGAAGGCGAAAGTCTTGTATTTTAAAAACTAGTACTTTGTTGATGAATGCAGGTACAGTATCAGATGAGAAATTTGTTACTATAGGGACAATCAATGACTATGGTTGTGATAAAAAAGAAGTTCTTGATTATTCCTCATTATAGAAAGTTGAGTGTCCAGTGCAATTGGAGAAGGAAGCAACAAATAAAGAGGCAGAGGCCAAAGAAGATAAGACCAGAGAAATTGTAATGGAATGAGGAGAAGACACTACAAAAAACATCAATCATATTGATGTAATTGACAAAGAGGGATTACTATGAGGAATCGACGGAAGTAATTGCCGTAAAAACCGACGGAATCCGGTAGACATAGTGAGTGATGTTGGTGATGGTGAGCTTTCAGATTTAGCTCTTATTAATTTCAGCACTACCGAGTCAGCTAATAAAACTATAAGTACTGATGCAGAGCTAGTTTGAAACCCATTTGAAATTCGAGATTTCATATGGTCCCAGTGGTATGACTCTAGATGATCAAGTTGTGGCATTGAGAATTTCAGTAGATGTCGTGCCAGTGATTTGTTAAAAGGGATAGAATTAGCGAATATAGCCACAGATGAATATCCGTTGAATTTTGATGATGAATTATATGAAGAATTTGAACCTCTTAAATTTTTTTAGAACAACGCAGTGAAAAGGCTCAACATGGATGGTTATCTAGATAGTACAGTAGTTGCAGATCTTGGGAAGAATCCCTCATTTGTTGAAGACGTGGGAGTGGCCTTCTAATGAGGTTATGTGACAACTTGGGATGTTGTTCAGTAATTGACTTTGGGAGGTCCTTCATTCGGGATTTTAGGAGTCGAACTCGGGAATCCAACTTGCTGACTACACATTTACGAGGGTTATGAGGCAACTTGATGGAGTTTATAATGATAAGTTGTAAACCAATTAAAGAATGACTGTGTATTTTGTTGTTTGTGGATGATTTCAATAAATTTATGTAATGTAAGCATTAAGAAGGGATGTTGGAATTAATGCTTACATCCTATATTTGAGATGTTTGTTTGAGATGGTTAAGAAATTCTCTCAACTTCTTCTAAGCTAGGAATAAGTTAGATTTGAGAAACTCTATATATTAGAATCAATTTTGAATGTAATGTGTGTGTGTGTTGAGCACATACACCTTTGTGTGCAATATATGAGTTCCTTTAGCCATCTTTAACATGGTATTAGAGCCTGAGTCGAGATGTGTTAAACCTATGTAGTGTGGTGAGTGATTGCAAAAGATTATGCTTCAGATTTCATAGCGAGAGATATCAAAATCGAGAATTCATATGGTCCTGGTGGTATGACTCTGAATGATCAAGCTGCGGTGTTGAGAATTTCAGCAGAAGTCGTGCCAGTGATTTGTTAAAAGGGATAGAATCAACAAATGTACCCATAGATGAATATCCATTGAATTTCGATGATGAATTCTATGAAGAATTTGAACCTCTTAAACTTTTTTAGAACAACGCAGTGAAAAGGCTCAACACGGATGGTTGTTTAGATAGTACGGTAGTTGCGGATCTTGGGAAGAATCCCTCATTTGTTGGAGACATGGGAGTGGTCTACGACAGCTTGGGATGCTGTTCAATAACTGACTTCGGGAGGTCCTTGATTCGGGAGTTTAGGGGTCGAAATCGAGAATCCAACTTGCTGACTACACCTTTACAAGGGTTATGAGGCAACTTGATGGAGTCTATAATGATAAGTTGTAAACCAGTTAAAGAATGACTCTGTATTTTGTTATTTGTTGATGATTTCAATTAATTTATGTAATGCAAGCATCAAGAGGGGATGTTGGAGTTAATGCTTACCTCCTATATTTGAGATGTTTGTTTGAGATGGTTGAGAAATTCTCACAACCTCTCTTTTTAAGTTTGGAATAAATTAGATCTAAAAAACTCCATGTATTAGAGTAATCTTTGAATGTAATATGTGCATTGAGTGCATACACCTTTGTGTGCAATATATGAGTGTTTTTAACCATCTTTAACAAAATTAACATGATCGCCAATTATTAATTTTAATATTATGTAACATATTCAATGATTAAATTTAATATCATTTTACATAATCAATATATAAGTAAAAGATGAACAATCTAATATGGAATTATAAATGAGTGAATTGAATTATCAAAGTGTGACTTTAAACTACGTCCAAATTCGAGTTTTGAATGCCATGATGTGGTTTTTAAATGTCGTTATTATTTTAAAATGTGAAAGTGAAATTTGTGAAAGGATTATTTTATTTAAAATCACGTGGAGTCTAGTTCACAATGTTAAACAGAAAATTACCCATTTATGTGACTAAAATAAAATATCGAAATGTCGTTATCTTATTATTGCGTAAATAAAATGCTAAAGTTATGGAAAATTTTAGTAATTTTTTATTATTTATTTTTTTAACTAAATAATTCAGGCTTTCTACACCATTTAAATTTCAGATTTGATACCAACTAGACACCAATAGACGAACCGATAACACTCACGTATTTACACACACCGCAAACAAAAATATCTTACATCTTGATGTTAAAGGGAAGTAAATAGTTCCTGAACTTCATATATAATTGTGGAACCGGAAGTGCAGCGGCCATGGAAGTTTCTCGTTGATGGGAAAGTGCTATAGTGATCCGAGGAATGAGGGCTCATGTTGCTGTGGATTCTGTCAGCGGAAAAAACAAGCTTTATATTGAAAATATAACAGGTTGTTGCATATTCGGGTTGTCACATATCATGTATCATATATCATAGACATCATGTATATAGAAATCATGTATCAAGCTCGGTAAACCCTTTATCAAGTTATGAGCAGAAACATTCAAAGAAATGAATTAAATGAATAATCAATATGTGCACCGAATATATTCAAGATGTCCACATAGTATATTGAACAAAACAATGCATATATCTATGTGAAAGTTTTGTCCATGCTTGATCTTACTCAAAGAACAAAAGAAAAATTTAGAAAGTGAGATAAAATGATTCTCCAGCTACAACACCCTCACAGTTGACTAGTACCATAATGAAATATCTTTACAAACATTAATGTATTTCAATTTCAGCATTACAATATACATTTATCAAAATAAATGAATATCTGCGAACTATATCATATTTTAACCACACAACAAGAAAATGCTTAGTATAGTGTGCAATCTCTTCACCCAGATGTTTATAAATCTCCAAGCAGGTTGTCGGTTTCAGCGATGGTATCCAGACTTGGCGTCCATGGAGATTGTCAAGAGGAACCCTGGATTGAGGGAGGCAGCATTAGATTTTCTGTCATTATGTTGACGTTATTGGCCGAAGAAATGAAGGGAGGTCTTCTTTCTTTTTTAATTCGAAGCTTCACACGCAAGGTGGATCCGTCGGTGGAGCGAGAAGAAGAAACAATCGTGGCTTTGGGGTGCACTGCCTTGAAGGGCTATGAGTAAGTGCCAGGGCTGCAGGTGTTGGGATTCCCATATCCTTCGCTGCAATAATAAGTAGAATCTCCGAACCAGGTAGACGAACCATTCAAATCTTGGGGGCATCGTCGATATCTCCTTCCATGAAGATGAGTGAAGCCAATGAATTTTTCAATCTCCCAAACTGCAGGCGTCCTCATATCATGCCCTTGCACAAATCTTGGATGGCTATGCTCGACACTACCAAAATCCGTGACCCATAGAATCTGAACCAAAAATCTTGGATGGCTATGATCGCTACTACCAGAATCCGTGACCCATAGAATCCGAACCGAATCAGAGCTTTCTGTTGAAGTTTATCAGTGACTTTCTGCTGAAGTTAAAGTGGCGGAAGGCTGGGCAGCGTCTTCAATTTTGAGCACATCTGAGCAATTCCATTGCATCAACAACTCCTGCGTACTCTCGCATCACTATTAAGTTCATTTCAAAAAAAAATTCAAAATTTTCTAGCGGGAGTGCTCAGTTTGAAATATTGAAGGCCAGTGAAAGTGTACCTGCGTTAATTACGTCTGCACCAAAGGAGTCAGGGCGGTCTTGTCTCCAACCTGTATTAACTGCATAAGTACAACGAGCTTTTACCCTGCGGGAATTGGAAGGCGTCGAGTCGCCGGGAATTAGCCGGAGAATGGGGACTATACACATAGTGCATGTTATGGGCATGGTATGGTGGAGCTGTTATTGGATGCATGCCCAATCACATTAAATATCGCTGGCCATGTTCATGCCCATGCGAATGCAGCGATGTATTTAGGTTGACCAAATGTACTCTTACGAGTCTTAAATACCCAATAGCATGGGATTTATTGGTTGCCGTGTGCGTTCGGCCTTCTAGTACGTAGGAGAAATTATAATAGAAATAGTATCTTCACCGAATAAATGTAGTTTTTGAAAACAGCTATGGTGTGTGCGCGTTCAGCCTTCTAGATACACAACATATGTACACCGAATATCTTGCTCACAGAGCAAATGTATTACAGGTTATTATTCACACAATCAGTGACCGTCCGTAATTTCAAGAATTACAGGTATCTATGGATGAAATAGTAATATTTCAAGAAAATGCCATAACGATATTGAAAATGCCTCAAACTCCAGCACGCATTCCCAAACAATCACAACCATCCACATAATTCGTTTTTTGTGATATTCAAAACGGAGTAAGAAAACGCCATCAAAAGTAATTTCACCGTGCTTTCTTAACAAAGCAAAAAGATTCATTGAATTTTTCTATTAAACAGAAATCTGCAAGTAGGCTATGTAGCTATGGGTCTAGAATTGGATCTGCAAGTAGGCTATGTAGCTATGGGTCTACAATTGGATCTACAAGTAGGCTATGTAGCTACGCCGTACGGGTCTAGAATTGGATCTGTAAGTAGGCTATGTAGGCTATGCAGCCTTACGGCGAGCATTTCTGGGGTTTATTCGAGCTCTCGCTTCTGAATTGCACAATCAACAGAAAGGGCTGGGTCTTTCTCACGAATGTGTTGATCTGGCTCTGTAGGGTTTTGCTGTGTAAGGATTTTGACGGTGCCTCTCAACTGACTAACCACCTTCTCAATTTCCTACTTAATCTACCCACGCTACTTGAGAAACTACCGATTGTGCTACCTAAATTAGTTGTTCTTATGACTGGTGTTAGCACTCTTTAACGAACTTCGACTTCATCGGATTATGCAACTCTTATGGATATGAATCATGGTGGATGGGGAAGGCTGTCATGGAACTGATTTGTTCGTAACTCCACTTGCTTCAGAGAAGTCGACGAGTTATACAGTTGAGATGGTATTGCCCCCTCCAACTGATTGTATGATAGGAGCAACGTCTCAAAGCTCTCAAAGATTCTACAGCCTTGATTGTATTATAGGTGAGATCTAGCATAGTAATAGAACGTAATGTGTTCAACACATCTAAAGAAAATGGATGCGCATGCATGAAATGTGAAAAGGAGGAGTTCAAGGAGGAGTTCAATTGGGCGTTTGGAGCTTAATTGGAGCTTAATTCGGGGTCTGGAGAGACCAATGTTGTAACAAACAACGTAGACATGAAATGAGAAAAGGAGGAGCTCAATTGGATGCTTGGAGCTCAATTGGGGGTTTGGAGAGACCAATGCTGTAACAAGCAGCGCAGCCATGAAATGAGAAAAGGAGGAGCTCAATTGGGCGTTTGGAGAGACCAATGCTCTAACAAGCAGCGCAGCCATGAAATGAGAAACCAATGTTGTCAATACTCGAAAATATTTATGGGAAACCTTACTCCTTACATGGAATATCTCACATGTGAACATCCTCTATGTGAACACAGATCGACACATAGACTAAAACTAGCTCAATTGACATAACTCTTCTGCAATTGACATGTTCTGTAAATATATCATAGAGATATTTGTAAACTGCACCAAGAAACACAGGAGAACAAGGCCATTCGCAATTACTACTAACCTTGCTTCTTAACAATCTTTCATTTGTTATTGAAACTCTGGAAACAGGCCGTTAAAAAAGAGCTACAAACTCATCACTCCAGCTCCTCCTGTATATAAAATTCCAATTCATAAAAAAAAACAGAAACAAATGGCGGAGAATGAATTTAAAAGTAATTCAAGAAAATATTGCCATGGATACCAACTCAACTCTGAATGCATTGATCAAGTTGGCCCTTCAACCACCCCTGATACTCTCCTCAGCTTGGACTTTCTCTCTCACTTAACAGACACACAAAACAACCAAACCACAACACTACACAACCCACATTACAAACATACCACAACACTACACAGGACAGGTCATGGATGCATACAACACTACACAGAACATTATGGAGCGCTCCATAAGACAAACAACTTTACATCAAAGACCTTGAGAGAGAAAGAACACCCATGCTTAACCACCTGTAGATTGAACATGAAAAAAATTGTCAGGTTACTTGGTTTCCCTGGTTAACCAGTGCAATAAACAGAGAAATAGACCAAACAAATTAAAGGAACAGAAAATTACCCCCTCCATGAATAATCCACTCAGATCGCCTTTCTGCTGTTTTCGGACTGAAAAAACTTCTATCACCTCCTCTTCATTGGTGAATTTCCTCCTCTCATTCTTCATTCACTAGGGGCAAAGTATACAACCACCGATCCCTCACATTCTTAATTCCTCACGCGTGCGGGCGAGTGTATAATAACTAAGGCATTCATAAGTTTTATTATTGTTTTTTTGGACCGTTGTGTTCAAATTCACCTTTAACCAATCTTTTAATTATTACTCATTAAACCAATTTTCTAATTACCATGCATTAAACCATCTTTTAAGTCAGTGATATTATTTTATAATTTTTTATATTGATGTAGTTTTTTTTACCTGCGTTATTCGGTTTCTATGGTGTGAATAAGAGTGATTCCGTTTTTATGGGTGTTGATTTTATATATATATATTATCTACACCTAAATAAAATTTTGAAAATAGTTAGATGGAAAAGTTAATAGAGTTACCATTCATAATTACTCACTTAGGAGCTTATACTTTCAATGTTTTATAAAAGTTATTTTGTTTAATTATTTTTAAGAGCTAAATTTACTTTATTTTCACCATGTTTTAACCTATTTATTGGTCCAAAGGTGTAAAGAAATGTTGAGTATAAAGAGAAATAATTATAAATATGAAATTTAATAGTTGTTCAATATTCAATTCCAGGAATTGGTGCACCATGAGTAGTGTTACATTGCATTTGAGTAACGTTTCTCTTTGAAAGTTAACATCTTCATCTAATTAGTGATATTCATTCAAGAAAAATATCCTTTGAACTTGCACCTTCATGATTTATACGTAATCTGTTGGGAGGTTTTTACATTTTAATTGATTTTTCCCAAGAAAAATATAAATGTATTTCACTCACATTTTTCAAAACCCAATTGTGTTTTTCATGTATGTGATTTTCAATTTTATCATTTTAGTTATGTCTCTCTTCTGTTATATTTGAAAGCACTAGCCCATAACCAACAATTAAGTAAAAAATCAGAAAGACCTATTTTTAATTCTCTTTATGACACATATTCTATTTGTTTTTACATTATAGAAAGGTGAAACAAATATAATAGCCCATTTTAATTCTCTTTATGACACATATTCTATTTGTTTTTACATTATAGAAAGGTGAAACAAATATAATAGCCCATTTTATAACACAATATGCTTCTCAAGACAAGGCTATAGTTATGCCTTTGAATCAATTATCTCGTTTTCATTTTCTTATAGTATCATTTGAAGTATATAATTATGGCTTAAAATTGATCTCTATGGTTAACATATATATCCATCTCTTCACTTTATTAGCAATAATGATTTGTACTCAAAACCCTCATAAAGCCTCCCCTAATGTATGTTATTGACACAATATTAACCTCATTAATGAATTTTTATATGCATAATATGCCCAAAACTTAATCAAGGAATAATAAAAACATGAACTAAAAATATGAAAGAAAAGTGCATAACTCAATTAATGAATGGAAGATAACAAAGAATGTTCAAGTAAAGAGTATATTAAGACAATAAATCCATGTAGAAGGAGAATGATTTAGAACCCTCTAAGTAGAAGTGGATGTATTAGATTTCCTTCCAACATAATGTATAACATAGTATTGCAATAAATGGAACTTGTTAAGTTTCTTTGGCTTTAGCGAATCGCGATTTCTCATCTTCACAAGTTTCCTTCACTAATCATGCTACCAATTTTGAAATTGCACTATCTCATATCACATATGTATTTATTAGGATTATAAAATAAAATATAGGTGGGAGTGGGATCTTTTCTCATCCTATCCAATTTTGGATCCTCTACATACATAAAAAAAAAAAAGAGGGAAGTTTTACAATAGAACTACTTCCTTGTCCATATACACTTTATGAAACTAAGTGTTAGAAAGTGAGATCTTTATCCAACTTTCTAGTTATCTTGATAGAAAAAGAAACGAAAAAGTTAATATGATAAAGAGAAATAGTGACAACAAATTGTGGTTTAAACTAAATCTCCAAAATGAAGATAAGTATGAAAACATCTTCCATCCCTTTTCAAAAATTTCAAATAAATTTCCAAGCAGAAAGTTAATGCATTAACATACAATTGGATTTATCTCAGGTGGCTGGAGGAATGGCTATCATCCTCCCCACCTAGGTTCGATTCCCACAAGTGACATGTTGAGCTCATATATAGTATATTTCTCTAATGGCTTTCATCGTTGTTCTCGACTCGCCTTGTGGCCTTAATAATCTAGGGTTTTCCCTATGTATCATCTTCAAAATGAGGGAAATTATCCAAGGGCTTTTCCTGAGATTTGTAACATGGGAAAAAATACAATATATCGTGGAAACCTTATGTACCAATAAGTTTGGCCTTTAAAACAAGTGGTCATACTAGTGTAAGTGTGGCAAAAAGCCATAAATAGCTAAATCTATGCAAGGGCTAACCCTTTGTACTACTATAGATTCAAACATACACCAACGTTTTATGCCACTATAGATTCAAAATACACTATAGATAGTACAATGCTAACATGATAATGTTTGCACTCATTTCAATATAATTACTCATTACTTGATCGATTAATAGATATTTCAATATACAAAAATACTAAAACAAATTTTGATTACTTATAGTTGTCTTACACCATCAGAGTTGGTTGAATTGAGCATTATGATGTCTAAAATACCATAAAATGGAAACATTAATAATGTGGGTAATGGAATTCAAAAACCGAAACAAATCTCATATGTTTTTCTTCCCTTCCCTCTTTATGAGAAATATATTTATATTCCATATGAAGAACATACATGTTTTGGTCCTCTAGGTACTAATCAGACTCAACAATAGAGCTCAAATCCATTACAATAAACCTCAACATGTGGCTTGCAAGAATTGAACCTAGGTGGGGAGGACAACAATTATTTCTCCCAACCAACTAAGATAAACCCAAATGAAAAAACATGCCTCTTAAGTTATGTGAATAAGATGCACAATTTAAGTTATTTGTCTATTATAAAAACCAGAAAACAATTGAAACCATGCTGAGTTTATTCATGTAGATCCAAGAGAAGCTTCACCAACAACCTCAAAGTATGAAAGGGTTACCTCGTAGCAAAACATCAAATTCTAAGGCTAAAAGGAATGGGAAATGACATTATATACCTCATAATAAAGGAAATATATCAGTTAAGGTATGTAATTAAACTTTTATGTTTAATTTTTTTTAAAGATAATAAAAAGGTTTTCGAGTAAAATTTGAATTGTTTCCATGGTGGAGAATGTTGATGCTTCTAGTGTAGTGTAACTAATCATTATGGAATTCAACTATCCTACACAATGCATCATATTTGTTATTTTAACAATCATGTTCCTTTATGGTGGAGGCAAGAGTAAGCGGGGCATTATTCAACCCCAACGAAAAAATTGTGGCACAATTTGCATGGGGTCTTGGTCATGTGACAAACAACCAAGTGGAGTTTCTTTCTCTATGGAAGGGTCTAGAAACCTCTTTCGAAATTAATTTTTACTTTATTCTAGTCTTCATTGATTCAATGATTATAATTTGTTAGGTGGTCATTGCTATGATGGAGTCGAGCTTTTTTGCCCTCTTATTCTCCAAAGGATTCTCTTACTTACCTCTCAATTCGAACATATGGAATTTTTTCCATGTTTGAAGACATTTGAATTCAATGGCAAACATTTTGCAAAATAAAGGCTCCGTGTTGGGCCAAGGAAGATTATATTTGGATTAAAGAAATTTCAAAATCATTTATATACCATAGTCATGACGAGAGTCCCAAGGCATATTCACTTTCATTCAAATGTTGATACTTATGGAAATTTGTCTCGAAGTGGGGATGGGACATCTTAGTCCTACTCTAAATGGTCTATGACTCTTGTTAAAAGGATAAGCGGTATAGGGATCTAGATATTTATTAATTTATGACATTAGTCTTCAAAATTTTCTTCTAGGTGTCCCATGCACCCTATTATGTGTCTCGAAATATTTCCTCTCATCTGCAAAATGAAGCATAAGAATTTAATACTTATTTTGTCGAAGCGACTGGAATTCAATATGGCTATGGAGTTTCTTTCTCTGAGAAGTGGGTTGGAGTTAATTTCATCACCCTAAACTTTCAATCATCAGTCTATTCATCATCCTCGAGAGGATTTTGGGCTGGATATGAAAAGTTTCCTCAGTATGGCTCATGGCAGTGTTTCAGTCTCAATTATATAATAGACTATGTGGAACTCTAGAAAATTCTTTTGAAGCCTTGCCTTGTTGGTCTTGGGGTGTGGGTTAAGCTTGTTAGTTCTTTTGCAAGTCAGGTTAAGTGGTCCTTACCTGAAATGGAACAATCTCATTGTCTTCCAGAAAGCCTTGATGTTGGTTCTTTGTTTCTTAAATTTTTGGGTCTCATTGAGGTGTTGTTGAAGTTTCTAGGAAAAAACAGAATGACATGGATGAGAGACAATGCTAGTATTCACATCTATTATTAGAAGATAAGTTCCTCTAACTTCTGAGTAGTCTGGAAATTTCTTTCAATGAATTCCATGAGGAAGTTATTGCACTTAGCACTCGGGTTACAACTCTAGGGAATTGTATGGTTAGCAGTGCTCAACTTTCTCTTGGAGGTGTTTCTCCTAGTGTGGTTCCTGATAGGAAGAAGCCTCTTCACTCACAGAGGAATGACAAACCTAGTTTTGGACGATGTTGATAGGGGAAACTAAGGACGGGTTTATTGGTTTTAGTTAAAATATTTTGTTGATATATGTTGTAATCTAAATACCTTTTGATACTTGGGATCTTCTGTATATTCATAAAAAATATATGTATTTAGAATAGGGAAGAAATGAAATCCTAGAGATGACACTAATTTTGTATGGTCTGGTGAATATTTACATTGTCAGAGAAAAAAAGATGTTTTAAGGCTTCTAGTTGATAATCTAGTATTATTAATGCAAAACCCTTAACTGTTTCTTAAAAAAAAAAGAAATCATGTTCCTTTGTTTACCATGAGGCTTTGGATTGATAGTGAATGGGTGTTATGTTAAGGAACTCCTTACAAAAATTTCTTTGATTCTATAACACCCTCCTCCCACATTTACTCAAGTTAACCAGTTTGTTGGGGTAAACATGTGATGAGCGACTACTACAATCTGATTCAACTCCCCATGTATAGTTAAGGAAATGGAACCAACCCAACACAATCAATCTGACCTGTTTCACATGTCACAAAAGCTACAAGATACAACCAAACCCTTCTAAGTGATTAACCCCTGAGACAACTTGACACTTCACTTCTCTAGAGCCTCAGTCACTCCCATGAAATGGAGTTTCTTGCTCTATGGAAGGGTCTAGAAACTTCTTTGGAAATACATTTTAACACTATTCTAGTCTTTATTGATTCAATGATTATAATGCTTTAGGTGGTCTAGGCTATGTTGGATTCGAGCTTTGTTTTCCCTCTTATTCTCCAAAGGATTCTCTTACTTGCCTCTCAATCCAAGCATATGGAATTTTTTCCATGTTTGCTGAATTTTGAATTCAGTGGCAGACATTTTGGAAAAAAAGGCTCTATTTGGGCCAAGGAATATTATATTTGGATCAACAAAAATTTAAAATCATCTATATACCAAAGTCATGACGAGAGTCCCAAGGCGTATTCACTTTAATTCAAATTTTGACACATACGGAAATTTGTTGGAAGCGAAGAGAGACATTTTCCTCCTACTCTAAATGGTCTATGGATCTTGATAAAAGGATAAGTGGTATTGGGATCTAGCTATTTATTAATTTCTGACGTCGGACTTTAAAATTTTCCTGTAGGTGTCCCCTCCACCTTATTATGTGTCTCGAAATATTTCTTCTCATCTGCAAAATGAGGCATAAGAATTTAATTCTTATTTGGTGGGAGCGACTTGAATTCAATATGGATATGGAGTTTCTTTCTTTGAGAAGTGGGTTGGAGTTAATTTCATCACCCTGCACTTTCAATCATCAATCTTTTCATCATCCTCCAGAGGATTTTGGGTTGGATATGAAAATTTTCTCTATATGGCTTATGGTAGTGTTTTAGTCTCAATTATATAATAGATTATGTGGAACTCTAGAAAATTCTTTGGAAGCCTTACCTTGCTAGTCTTGGGGTGTGGGTTAAGCTTGTTAGTTCTTTTGCAAGTCGGGTTTAGTGGTCCTTTCCTTAAATGGAATAATCTCATTGTCTTCCAGAAAGCCTTGATGTTGGTTCTTTGTTTCTTAAATTTTTTTATTTGGTTGAGGTGTTGCCAAAGTTTCTAGGAAACAACAGGATGACATGCATGAGAGACAATGCTAGTCTTCACAATTATTATTAGAAGCTAAGTTCCTCTAACTTTTGAGTAGTCTAGAAATTTCTTTGAATGAATTCCATGAGGAAGTTATTGCACTCAGCACTCGAGTTACAACTCTAGGGAATTGTATGGTTGGCAGTGCTCAACTTTGTCTTAGAGGTGTTGCTCCTAGTGTGGTTCCTGATAAGAAGAAGCCTCTTCACTCACAGAGGAATGACAAGCATAGTTTTGGACGTTGTTGATTGGGGAAACTAAGGACGGGTTTATTGGTTTTAGTTAAAATATTTTGTTGATATATGTTGTAATGTACATACCTTCTGATTCTTGGGATCTTTTGTATATTCATAAAGAAAATATATATTTAGAATAGGGAAGAAATGAAATCCTAGAGATGGCACTAATTTTGTATGGTCTGGTGAATATTTACATTATCGCATAACAAAAAGATATTATAAGGCTTCTAGCTCATAATCTAGTATTATTAATGCAAAACCCTTAACCGTTTCTTAAAAAAAAACGTGTTCCTTTGTTTGCCATGGGGGTTTGGATTGATAGTGAATGAGTGTTATGTTAATGAACTCCGTACAAAAAGGACTTTGATTCTGTAACACCCTCCTCCCACATTTATTCAATTTAACCAGTCTATTACGGTAAACATGTGAGGAGAAAATACTACAATCTGATTCAACTCCCCATGTACAGTTAAGGAAGTGGAACCAACCAAACACAATCAATCTGACCTTTTTCACATGCCACGAAAGCTATAGCAGACAACCAACCCTTCTAAGAGATTAACCCCTAAGACAACTTGTCACTTCACTGCTCTAGAGCCTCAGTCGCTCCCATGAAATGGGCATGCGTGCAACTGGGGCCCTCCAATCGCTCTCACAACATAGGCATGCAAGAGATTGGGGTCCTTTTCAGCTAGTTCTGAGCTTTCAACCTTGGATTCTATGGCTCCTTTTCTAGGATAGGACTCGGGCCACTTCCCAAAACTCCATGAAACCTTCGAGAATGAAAACAAACATTGAGACATTGATACAAATGTAAATATTTGAACAAACACTTGATTGTACCCCTACTAGACATGACAGGAATTTCGTCAAACAAGTCATGAATATGCAATCTATAGGTGATAACAACATATCTGAGCATAGGGGTCTCATACTTATCTGAGAATCACTAAGAATATTTGATACCTTATCATATTAGTTGCATCATCATTCGATTGGTAAAATAGGTACCTCAACCCATTGTGATCACTCATAAATAAAAACCTCCTACCAAGAAGATAATGCCTCCACATCTTCAATGCATGAATGATCGTTTCCAACTCAAGATCATGTGTCAGATAATTCTTCTCATGCTCATTCAATTTCCTTGATTCATAGCATACCACCTATCCTTCTTGCATAAGGACTCCAATAAACCCCCTCTTGCAAAAATCCATGCACACTAAAAACTCTTTATCTGGATCTGAAATCTTTAACACTGGAGCATTCAACAACAACTGCTTCAATTGTTCAAAACATGCTACACATTCTTTTGTACATTCAAACTTCCTACTTTTCCTCTATAATGATGTGATAGAATATGAAATCTGAGAGAAATTCCTGATGAACCTCCTATAGTAACCTGCTAGTCCCATTAATGATCTTACCTCATCCACATTTCTAGGAGTTCCCATTCCATGATAGCCCTTATCTTTTCCGCATCCACTGCTATACCCTCCTTGGAAACAACATTTCAAAAGTAATGTACCTCTATCTAAAATAAAATGCACTTATTGAGCTTAGCATTTAACTGATGCTCTCTCAATAATATCAATACCGATGCTAAGTGTTCGACATGCTCTTCTTCATTCTTAGAATATACCAATATGTCATAAATTAATACAACAACAAACTTGTCTAGATAAGGATGCAACACACTATTTATCAATCACATGAAAGTAGTTGGAGCATTAGTCAAACCAAATGGAAATACAATAAACTCATAATGCCCATACTTCATCAAGAAAGCTGTCTTGTAAATGTCATCTTACTTGATGCGTACCAAATTATCCAGATCTCAGATTAATCTTCGAGAATATTGTTGCTCCTTTAAACTGATCAAATAAGTAATCAATACTTGGCAACATACACTAGTTCTTAATCGCAACCTTTTTCAACTTCCTATAATCAATGCATAGCCTAAGAGTACCATCCTTCTTCTTCACAAACAACATCAGTGCACCCAGTAATATTCCTTCTTGCTATCCAGTGTTGCATAAATCCGAGGGACACTGTCCAACATCTTCCACTGTACGTGATTCCTATGCACCATCAATCTTCGGTCTACTACTACCACCCTAATGCAACTAAGTGAGGGCACAGCAGGCATGGGTTTGGCAACTCCAAATGCTTCATCGAAACCGAGGGTGGAAGATTTGCCAAGCACCTCTCAGAATCTGTGCCAGAAGGGTGATGTTCCAAAGATCTCTGCTTTCTAGGTTAAGCCTGCTCTGGCGTGTTCAAATCTTCCAGGTGAAGGGGGTCCACCAAAAGAAGAGGGCCTTCCCTCTGATGATGATGACCTCTCCAGTTTCGGTTGTCAGACTGTGGAAGAATTGCCTCCCACAGCTCATGATGCTTGATCAGGTTGTCATTCTCTTTTGTAGTTATCATGTCTGTTCAAGGGAAAATGCTCAGTTGTTTTCTGTCTATGTTCAGTTGTCTTATGTCCATGTTAACAGTTCAAGTCAATAGTATCACCTATGTTAAGCAGTTTTGGAACTCTAGTCAATCTGCATTTTGTCATGGAGGTTCCGGTTTAAAGGCTCTGGTAATAGTTTTAGTTCTAGTCGGTCTATCGCTAGTTTCTGTGGGTTATCTTTCAAATCGGCCATGTGAGTAAACCATTTTCTAGGCTATACCTCTTGAGGCTACCGCCTCGTTGTAAAAAAAAAATGTATCAATAATAGGAGTAGACTTATTCAAAAAAAAAAAGAGTACATAATATCATCCTTCTGAGTACAACCCAATTAGTGATTATTGTGTTATAAAATATTATGGAAACCATGAGACCAAGATTCAAATCCCAAAAAAGAAGAAACAATAACATGACATTTATAATATCATCAATTTGTAATAACACATCAATTAATTATTTAATATTAAAATCAATACAATAAATAAATTTTATTAATTAATTTAAAAATTCATTAATTTTATAATTTTATAATTTCTTTTCATAAAAAATTTAATAATATGTAAAAAAACATTAATTCTAAAATTTTAT
Organism: Pinus taeda; assembly: GCA_000404065.3. Lineage (NCBI taxonomy): Eukaryota > Viridiplantae > Streptophyta > Pinopsida > Pinales > Pinaceae > Pinus > Pinus taeda. The sequence continues at coordinate 3,615 of APFE031492295.1, read as the reverse complement.
TAATGATAATAATTGTTTTTAAAAATAATAAAAAAAAGAAATACTTTTCAATTTCATAACATACTAATTAACTTATGAAATAAATGTAATTGTTAACATCACAATATCTATACTCAATCTTCATCATGTGCATAATATAATGTTAATTTAAACATTCATAAAAACCTAATAAATGTGTTGTGTGTGAACATGTCACATTGTAAGTCAATATGTGTAATGTTTGTGGGTATGTGTATGTTTGTGTGCACCTTTTTATTGTTGTGTGCATGTGAGTGATTATGCCTCATTGACAATGGATTGTGTGGCTGAGCATCAGTGGTTAGTCCCATGCCAATGATGGACAGTTTTTGGGGTCATATAAGCTCTCACTTTCACATGGATGACCCTGTTAATAGAGATTTTTCATCTCCAAGCCAAGAAGAGCTTTCTATATAATACCTTTTAATATTATTAAAAATAACAATAATTCAAACTTAAATATCTTTTAATAAAGTAAATAATGTTTTTTATTATTTTAAAAACATTAAATAATCATAAAATTTAATATATATATATAAATATATTTTTATAATATATATCTATTATATATTATATATATATATAAATTAATAAAAATAATTATAAAATTTCTATTATATAAATAATATTTGTTTTGAGAGGAGATTCTAACTTAGTATGATCGAAAAGTAATAATATAAAAATAATTAAATTAAAAGATTAATGTAATGTAAGTATTTTTATCTAGTCAAGATAAAAATTAAAATCAAAATACAAATAACAAAATAAAAATAAACCTAAAAAAAAATTAAAATCCAAATATAAATAACATAATAAAAATACCCCGGATGCGGGTGACCCTCCAGATGATTAATGTGATGGGACAGGGGTGGGGCGAGAAGGGACGCCACCTGCCCACCCTGTACAACGAAGATTATAGCCAATCGACGGATGATCCTTGGCATTTGGGTATCGCAGCGTTTAACGGCTTCACTGCAGGCGACTTTGATACTACCAGCCTGCCCTTCGATATGGTTTTCACCTCCACACGCTCTGAACTGTTCTGGACCTCGGCTCTCTTGAATGCCATAGTAATGGCGGGTGCAATTCGAGGCAGGATTGAGGGTAATAAATCTAGCCTCCGTCATGGGATCGCTCTGGAGCCTCTAATGTTTTGTTGGTCGGGTTATGGCCTGGTGGGTGTTGGCTCTAACGGATTGACACGGGAGACTAAGCTGGGTTTTTTCTCTAATAGACCTGCGGAGCTGCCTCAGTCAGTTCCCTGGATTTTCTCTAAGGCTTCGGGCTCTCGTTTGTTTGAACGTTTGATTTGCCCGTGTTCTACTTCTGTGGTTGCTCGGTCTTGTTCCAACAGTGCCGCTGCTGCTTTCGTTATGCCCCGTCTATTCCATAGGATGAGATGCCACAAAGGCACCCCTCGGCAGGCGCCCTCAAGCCCGACCTCCAATTCTCCCTCCCTCTCTAGCGATTTCACATCTGGCCATTACCCTCACACTCACAGTGGGAGAGGGCGTCTTCATCTACCCAGCCATTACCCTGAGACCTATCCTCCAAACTCCTCGTCCTCTCCTTCTTTCGGCTCTGTGACTTTCACTTTCAATTTCTCCCTGAACCGTCCCAGGATTACTACTCATGTTTCGGTGTTCTTTCTCGAGGAAGCCCAAGAGGTGGGAGAGTCTAGCTCTCATCAAGAGGGCCCTTGTTCGGTCTCTGTGCCGAATCCATGCTCTTTGGAGGCTGCAGAGGTTCCAGCAAGCAATGCTGTTAACATGGTGATGGAGCCAGTGGCCTCGGGTCCGTCTGAGAATGAGGTTGCTCGTGCACGGGATCCGCCTAACTTCGGCTGGAGTAGAAAAGTGGAAGAGCCTCGAGATGCTTAGTTCTTTCTCTGCTGCTTTGTTTCAGGTCATGCGGCCCATAATAGAGGGCAACTTTTTGTTACTGCTGATAACTTTTGTTAATGCTGATAAGCTAGGGTTCAAAATGCAAGTTTTTTGGAATCTCTATAAGCTCTATAATGTCCAGAAGATCATCATTGGTTCCCCTGCATGGGATTGGATTACACGGTCTCGTCTAAATTCTTTGTCTTGGGCAATTTTTTCTGTTTCTATCTGCCTCTCGTTCTGGGCAGTTGCTTTAGACTTCGGTCATGATGTAATTGTACCCCTTTAATGTGAATAGAGTAGTTTTATTTAGAAAAAAAAAAGATAATAAAAATAAACCTATAGAAATAAAAATGACCCATGGTATTCATTCTAAACATACCCTATTTAAAGGGTGAAATTAAATTAGCCTAGATCTATTTTAACTCTGGAACTAAGAAGCGTGGACAAAGAATAAATCTCTTTTCACTCTAAAAAATGTTTTCATCTAAAGAGATTAAAACATTTTTGATATTTAGATGTGTTAAAATATTTTTGATATTTAAATGTGTTAAAATGAAATCTAGACTAGTTATATTAACATCCAACTTTTTAATTTTATCATCTAATTAATAAAAGAAATTAAATAATATATTTTTCAATAATATATTATTATGTTTATAGAACACTTTTAATTATTAAAATATAATAATAATAACATATAATAAAATAAAAAATATATATAATATTTATATAATTGAAATTTCAAATATAATTAAGTTGTTTAGCCCCACGGGGTAGGCGAGTTGGTAATCGCATGGCGGTGTAGTTCATGTGTAAAGCGGAATCCGTATTTGAGGTCACAAGTTCAAATCCCCTGGACTTACCTTGGTGACACGTTATAGCGGGCAGGCACGGAGCCCAGGGGTTATAGTGGTGGCGGCCAAAATCGACCCCGTGTCACGCGAGTTGCGAGATTGTCCCAATTGTCGATTCCTCTGTAAAAAATAAATAAATAAATAAATAATTCAAATATAATTAAACCAATATTTAAAAATTATATCATTAAATATTTAAAAAAATATCATTTCAAAACTATTTATCATTTCAAAACTATTTAAATAATAATAATAATATTGATCATATACTATTTTATTTAAAGCATATTATTATCCAACATAACTTTATGTTGGATATTTTTACATGTTTTGAGGTTAAAGTTATGTTGGATAATAATATGCTTTATAGTATATAATTAATATTATTTAAAATTTTCCTTATATAGTTTTTGAAATGATAGTTTTTTTTAATGTTTAATGATATAATTTTTAAATATTGGTTTAATTATATTTGAAATTTCAATTAATAATATATATATATTTTTATTTTATTTTGATTTTATTATTATTTTAATAATTAAAAGTGTTCTATAAATATAATAATATATTATTAAAAATATATATATTAATTTATTTTAAAATAGTAAAATGTATGATAAAATGAAAAAGTTGGAAATTAATATAACTAGCTTAGATTTCATTTTAACACATCTAAACATAAAAAATGTTTTAATCTTTTTGGATGAAAATTTCTTTTAAATTGAAAAGAGATTTATTCTTTGTCCATGGTTCTTAGTTTCAGAATTAAAATGGATCTAGGCTAATTTAATTTCACTCTTCAAATAAGGTATGCTTAGAATTAATATCATGGGCCATTTTTATTTTTATTTTTATTT
>APFE031492291.1:0-15267 GCA_000404065.3 Pinus taeda | reverse complement strand
TCCACCTCCACCTCCACCTTCACCTCGACCTCCACCTCCAACTCCACATCGACCACCTCCTCCTCCTCCTCATCCACTTCCACCTCCTCCACCTCCTCCTCCACTTCCTTCTCCACTACCTCCATCTTCTCTTCCTCCTCCATCTCCTCCACTGACACCTATATATCCACCACCTCCTACTCCACCACCACCACCACCTCCACCACCTCAACCTCCCCCTTCTCATCCACCTCCTCTTCGTTCTGCTCCACCTCCACCTCTCCTTCCTCCTCCTCTACCACATTCCTCTCTTGCTCTGCCTCCTCCTCCACCACCCCGTCCTCCTCCACTACCACAACCTCCACCTCCACTTCCACCTCCTGCACCTCTTCTTCCACCTACACATTCACCTCCACATTCACCTCATCCACCACCATATCCACCTACACAACCTCCTACTCCACCACCTCCTCCACCACCTCCACTTCCTGCTCTGCCTCCTCCTCCAGATTTTCCTCCACCTCCACCACCACTTCCTCCTCCACCACCATCTCCACCTCCTCCCCCTCCTGCTCTACCTCCTCTCCCAGCTTTGTCTCTACCACCCACACCACCTCCACCATCTCCCCCTCACACGTTTCCTCCTCTTCTAGCTCCGCCTCATCCTCCACATCCACTTCCATCTCCTTCACCTCTTCTTCCCGTTACACATTAACCTCCATCACCTCCACCTACACCTCTACCTCCTCCTCCACCATATCAGCCTACACCACTTCCTCCTCCACCACATCCACCTCCAGTTCCTCCACCACCACCACCTCCAGAGCATCCATCCCCTCCTCCTCCAACTCCAACTTTACCTCCACCACCTCTTCCTCCACCTACAACTCTACCTCCCCACCACCTCTTCCTCCTCCTCATCCTCCCCGTTTTCCTCCTACACCTACATCTCCTCCTCCTCCATGTCCACCTCGTCCTTCTCCACCTCCTCCACCTCCTGCTCAACCACTACCACCACCACCACCTCCTCCTCCTCCTCCTCCACCATATCCTCCACCTCCACCACCACCTCCGCATCCACTGCCTCCTCCTCCTCCTCCTCCAACTCCACCTCCACCATATCTACCTCCTCCACCACGAACTCCTCCTCATTCACCTCGTATTTCTCCACCTGCACCTCTAGTTCCACCACCACCTCCACCTCGACCTCTACCTCCACATCCACCTCCACCTCCACCTCCACCTCCTCCTACTTCTTCACCACCACCTCCACCTCTGCGTTGTCCTCCTACTCCTCCACCACAACCACCACCACTAACCCCTTCTTCTCCACCTCCACCCACTCCTCCACCAGCTCCACCAACACCTCCTCCACCTCCAGCCTAGCCGCCTCCTCCTCCATCTCCTCCTTCACCACCTCCACCTTCGCATCCTCCTCCTCCTCCTCCACTACCTCCTCTGCCTCCTCCTCCACCTCCAACTCCTCCACCACATCTACCTCCGCCTCCTCCTCCGTCACCTCAACCTCTACCACCTCCTCCACCAACACCACCAACTCCCCCTCTGCCTTCACCACCTCCTCCACCTCCTCCTCCTACTCCGCATCCATCACCACCACCACCTCCACCAATACCTCCACCTCCTCCTCCTCCACCAACTCCAGCTCCACTTGTGTCGGCTCCTCAAAAAACCTAAAAAAAGTCAAAATTGAATATCATTTCATTCTCTTTATTTATAATACTTATTGATTCATAATTCATATATTAAAATATACATAATAATATAACAAATAAATGTATAAAAAATCACAATATAAACAAGTAATTATGATAACAACAATTTAATTAAAAATAATTGTAAAATTCATATAAATAGTATCAAAAGATGTTGAAACAAATCGCACCAAACTCAATATTATTTATTGTTAATGTAGAGAACTTTTTAAAATCAACAAATTAATTATATAAAATCAAAAAAACACAATTGCCATAAATTAATTATATAAAATGTTTAAAAAATAAAATAAACAAAAGCCAATGACCGTAGACATATATCATGGAAAACCCAAGTAACATACAAACACAAAACACATGGAAACTTCATAAAACCTCCACTCGTCATAAGCTTTATTGCTATGTTATTGTGGTGTTGCATCGTACTTAGTGGAGGTTATTGTTATGTTATGTGTTCTATTTTCCTCCCGAACGCCCCTCCGGCTTGAGCTAACCGTGGTTTACAACATGTGGAGCCTTTTTTTCTCGACAGTATATATATAATAAATCTTTATTTTTTTAAAAACTAATGCTATTGCATTTATATACTGGAAAAAATGATTTTTCTTGTATTATCGAAAATAATAATTTAGTTTCTTGATAATCACTTGGAATTAAGAAATTACAAAGCCTAACAACATCAAGAAATTTTAAAACACGTGAGCTAGAAATTTTAAAACACATAAGCGTGACAACAAGAAGATCAAATCTAATACTTGATTGGGCCGGAGATTATGGATTCATGAAGCGATTTGACAGCGTCCATTGATCTTCCTCTCCCACGGACATCATACACATCTTCCGTAATTGTATTGTTTCCTAGAAATGCAGGAGCCCGTGCAATCTCTTTATTAGAAAATCTGTCTGCATGATTACGTCCTCGGCAGATATGTTCAGACGCAGGTGGTCTCTCGCATATTATTCCTCTTGCCAACGATTGTCATGGATCAACATCTGTCCAACATTAGATCGCGCGAGTATAACCACTCGCTGCCTTGCAAAAACCACAAATTGAACGTGCTGAAGCGAACATGCTCCCAAAATACACAAGCAACGAGATTGTGTATCGAACACACGACCTTCGTATATTTAACCTGACGCTCTCTCGACAAATCGTATATTTAACCTGATGCTCTCTCGACAAAGTTACATAGGAGCGACAAAGTTACATAGTAGCGTGATCAAACAGAAGACCTTCATATATATTCAGTCTGACAATCTCACAACAAAAATACATAGTCAACAACATTGTGGATAGATTTGGACACATATTGAAACAATTGGCAGACATTGCTATTTTGAAATCCGCTTGAACAATGTGGAAATGGCTCAAATTCCTCCGTCATCTCTTAACTAAATGCGCAGGTTGAAGAGATTCTCATTGTGAAATCCGCCTTCAATTAAATGTTAGCTTGAATGCCCATGAAAAGGTACATCTGGTTCCTAACCATGAAATGGTATCTGGTACGTGTGGTCCCTGAAATCGTACGTTCTGTTTAGAATATTTAGGAATTATTCACGTGATGTTTCCAGATGCTAAAAGCAGTTGGGAGGGAGTTGATGTTTCCAGATGCTAAAAGCAGTTGGGAGGGAGTTGATGTTTCCTTAATAATGGTTCATTCACGAAACGATATTAATGCAACCAGCACGAAGGCCATCAAAATGCTTTCTTAACCAATCAAAACATTCATTGAATTGTTGCGTTAAACAGAGGTGTCGTTTAACGCATCTCTTCATCTAAATCAATATCTGGGGTTCTCCCGAGGTGTCGTTTTAGAATTGCACAATAAACCACAACCGAACTATCCCCCAAAAAAAACTCGCTCCTATTGACGAACGAACGTTCTGGAAAGAAAACCCGACAATCTAATTAACCCCACTTAACACATATATAATGCTCAAATTCATTCATAAAACTATTAAAGCCAATCAATAATCTCATTTATCAAACTATGCACCCACACAATTAAAGTCCAAGGTAGAATGTTAGAATACTAATGATAGAATACTCCCGGAGCAATTACTAAAGCATAAGAAGCATCAGGATTTAGAGTCACTGACGAAGCTCAAAGACAAAACTAGACACATAACCGAATTCCCATCTCCCCTAGATAACTGGACCAGCCGCATAGCATCCACGAGGGTCTTACCACACCACCCTCTGCCATCCACATACCAAAGCATAGCAGAAATCTTCGTCTCCCCACTGCTATTCCACAAAGCATCCTCGATTGTTACATAAACAACACAAAACCGTTCCGTAGTTGATTAAAGAAAGAACAGATAACCGCTCAATGCTTAACAGAAAGGAATGCTTAACCTGTTGAATCATTCAACAGAGAAACAAAATTCGTCAGGTTACTCAAAATTCCCCGTGGAATGAATTAAAGGGACAAACCGATTAAACCAAGGGAACATAAAACTACCCCAATCGCCTGCTGCCTTTCCTTCACTCTGGTTTTCGGAGGTGTAAAAATTCCTCCTCTTGAGAACAACCTCGTCTCCATTGACAATTAATATCACTCTTCATTCATCAATGGCCAGTAGCTACTATATAATCACTCAAGCATCCCTGAAAGGGCAGCTAGAATTTCGTTTTAAGCTCTTTTTTTTTGTTTTTTTACCTTTGTGTTCAAGTTGTTAAATCAATCTTTTAATCACCATAACTTAAACCAATCTTTTAATCACCATTACTTAAACCAATCTTTTAAACTGAGCTGACTTGTCATGTGCTTTCCTGCTTTTACATGAAGAGCATTCGTTCGAGTTTTCATATGTGGCCGAGAACGTGCACCGGCATTGGTATTGAGCACATAACAATGTTCCTTTTAAACTATGGTTCAGCTTGTTTATGGCATGGAAGAATCATTTATCACCTTTTAAACTATAGGCCAGCTTGTTTAGGGCAGGGAAGAATCATTTATCACTAAATGTCAAAGAATAATGATATTAATATTAATATTAAATCAATCGTAAAATATATCATTATCAATAATAATATATAGATGGTTGATGTCACATTAAAATTTATTAGGAATGGAATTATACGAGATTAAACAATTAAATTAAAAAATCAATAAAATTATTTTTATAAGAATTTTGTTGGTAGTTCATATGAAATTAGGGTTTTGCTCGTAGCTATAATTTTATGTGAGGTTTGGGTTTTATTGGATGCAAGATGATTTTTAATAAATGTTGTCATTACTTTGGGATAGTAAGGGTTTATATCTCACTAATCAAATATCAGTTAGAAAGATGATATATTTAATTATAAATATAGGAATTTATACTTCCACTTTTAGGACGCATGGTAGAAATGGCCTCATTGGTCTTTCATGCATGGTATGTATTTTATATATAATTTAAAAGTAAGTTTCTTAAAATAATTTTCTAATTTTCTGTAAAAAAAATTAAAAAAAATTATCTTTTAATAGAATACTATAGAGTGTAAGGTCTATAGTGGTGGCAGGCCTTGGAATGAACATTTGTGCTTGTAGGTGACTTGTCAATCTTGCGCTAGAATCGTGTTGACATACAAGCACATGGACGTGAATAGTTGTAAACTTCAACAGAATATTAGAAAATAAATTTTTTTAATATATAGTATTTTTATTTAATGCAATGTTTTGTATTAATCTTTTTATAATAAATATTAATTCATAAACTATTTAATTAGGTATTTATAAATATAAATTTATAACCTATTTACCTAGATATTTGATCAATATGAATTTATAATCTACTCAATTAAATATTTAGTAAGTATAAATTTATAACTATTCAATTTGGTTAATAAATTGAAAAGCATTTGTTCAATTTTGTACATATAGTAAGCATTTTTTAAATGGTTACTAGTAACCTATTTGAATTTAAAAACAAAAAACAAAAAGTTATCTAAATTTAGAAAAAAGAATATTAATGACATTTTATAAAGCTACATAAAAAACTTTAAATTAAAAAATATAACAAACTAAAATAAATAACTTTTAAATTTTAAAAAATGGAAAATAAAAAATTGAAAGCTAAATTAAAAAAAGACATTTAATTGTTTTTGAGATAGAATATTGGCAATTTCAAGCTTACAATGACCGAAGTGTTAATGGAAAAAAAAAATAAATTAAGTTAAATTTTAAAATAACATTTATTTGTTTTTAAAGTAAAAAATTTGGAGTTTCAAAGTAAACCATAAAATATAGAACCTATTTCTACATAGTTGTACCTTGAAATTCACTTATAATAACTTTTTTATAATTAATAATTTAGAACATAACTCAAATGTGGAAGAATAAATTCAATAAAATGTACTTCACATATAACCCTAGAAACTTGTTGGGCATAGAGTTTAGCAAGAGTATTTAGATTTTTGTTTTTGCCATTTTTATATTTTGGTGTATTTTGTCAATGGGGATACCTCGTTCTCTATATTTAAGTTGAATATGACAACCAAATTTATCAAGTAAAAGGGTTTAGTTGGTACCAATCAATTAAACTTTGAATAGCATATTAAAGGGAACATTAAGAACTTTTCTACTTCAAATTATGTTCTTGTTTCAATAATTGTAATGCTTAAGATGGACCAACTAATCACCAAAATTTATTCTTCTCAAGCATTACTACTGAGGTGTGAATCACTTATTCTTTTGTCTAACCTAGAAATAATTACTTATCCTTAATTTATTCTTAGACATGTCCATATTGAAACAATCCTTGCAATTATCATTATCTTCCTTACTCAAATCCTAATTCAAATTACTAAAGAAAGTCTATTATTACATGGTCTATTAACAAAATATAAAATGGTGTGCATAATATTTTTATGCATAATATTCTCTATACATATAGACTAATTCTTAAGATATTATAATAATTATCTACGCTAATTAATAATAATATAAAAAATTATATATTCGGAGTTGTTTTCTACTAGGATTAAGACACTGCATCAATAGTAAAAATAGTTTACAATAATCATAAATAAATAATGTTTTTGTTTTTATTAACTATCAATAAGATTATAATAATAAATTATATTAGTTAATATAAATATATAATATACCATTTTATATGTAGCCAAATATAATTTATAATTTAATATTATTGTATTATGAACCACCCTTCAAAATAGAAAGCAATTTTGAGGGAATAGAATATTTCGGAGAGACCGTCATGAAAAATAAAAAAATAAGTATAAATAATATTATTTCTAATAGAATAAATATTATTTAAAAAGTATTTGAAGAAAAAAGGTACAGTCTTACTTATAGATATAGAGGTATTGGTTTTTTCATTAGAATCCACCAATACAATTTCAAGAAATATTGTGATCTTTCATTGTTTCAAATTAGCTAGACATAGATATAGAGATATTGGCTTTTTCATTAGAATCCACCAATACAATTTCAAGAAATATTGTGATCTTTCATTGTTTCAAATTAGCCAGAAATCATTCAGTGAAAAAGTCATTTTTTCTATTAGTTAGACTACTTCGAAAAAAAAACCTTTATTATCAAATTTTCAAAAATATTTATTTTATATGTTTTCAATTTTTTCTAACTTTAATGATAATGCTAATTGAATATTCAATCCATACCTACTTTGACATGATAAAATAGTGTAGAAATAAGTGTTATTTGTTATTTTGTATATGCCTTTCCATTATCTTCCTTGTAAACACCATCATGCATGCGCATTACCATTTTTTGTACTGACTAACATAGAGAAATGGATTCCATGGAATGAATGCTTTTCAGTTATGATGATGGACCATCAACGGAGAAAGATTTTCTTTATGATGTAGCGTGACTGAATAAGAATTTTACCATATGTTTCATATATATATAGCATCGATCTAGGTTACACATTTTGGCAAGAGAGGGACTGTTTAGGTGAAAAAAATAGGATGTGATGAAGTAGTTTAACCACCCTATCCAACCATCCATTTGTAAGTGGCCGATAAATCTTCTTGAGTGCTAAGAAGATAGATTTATTAATATACTTGAATTGAAAATTTATGCACTCAATCTAGCATTTAAGCTCTCCAAGCTTGATTGCTTTTTGAGGTCCTAAAATACACATTTCTAGTAGCTCTTACGCAAATTTTTGTACGCCAGTGAAATTAGGCAAAATTTGTCCTTAGCTGTTGGATTGGATCATGTTTGATTGACGAAGGAATATTCTATCCAAAGACATATGAGTTTGAAATTTTCTAATTCATATGATATTTTTCATATATTTTTCTCTTAAACATAATGCTTCATTTTTTGACAAATTTAAAGAGCCTCGATCAAAAAACAATAACAAAAAAAAACAAAAACAAATTAAAAATTACCACTATCTTAGTTTACTATTCATGTTGAAAAACAACTTATGGGAATACATGTGTCTGCAAATTCAATTGAAATATTTCTTCGTAAATATAAAATAATAATAAAAAGTATATTTTTTCATAAACAAATAAAATTTTGATATGAAAAACATAGTTCTCTAGTTGTAGACCATGATTATATATATATGTGTGTGTGTGTGTGTGTGTGTGAGAGAGAGAGAGATATCTACTCCTCTTCTCCTCTTCAATTGGGTGCACGAGAATGAAAAATGACTCATCAATGGTATAATACTTTAGAAATGACCTAATTAATGAAAGAGGTATGTTTATAAATTTTATTGAATTTACCTTTTGTACATAAATAACCTTAAAACCATGAATTTCCTATGGGAGGATGTTGTGGGTGAATTTTTTCTACCAAAAACAAGGAAGGAAATACATGGAGAATTCAAATTTCTATTGGGAGATTGTAAAATAGTTCCATATCAAAACATATGTGTTAAAACCATTGCCATAAAACCTTAATTTTATCGATGTCAAGGAAATCAGTTTAATAACAACTTATTTTTTGATAAATTAAGGACAATTCACTTATCAAACAATACAACAACTCTTAAAAATAAAGTTGTTAATTGAGCCTTTTGTCATTATATATGCATTAATGTAATACTATAAACTTATTCCAAGAGTATTTTACAGGAGAAAGGTGTTGTAGAAAAGTTTAGACTTCAAGAAAAATATAAATAAATTGTTGGGTTATCAATGAACTTAAAGACAGCCCGACCAACACAGTTGTCAAAAATTAAAAATTAAACTGTATTTTTAATTAAAGTGTATTTTTCTCCAAGCATTAGATACAAAAATTGTAATAAAAAAATTGTAATTTTTAATTCATAATACCAAATTTTCAATATTTTCCAAAAAAAAAATTACAGTTCCCAAAAATTAAACAAAAAAATTCAGGAGGGAAAGGAGAACATGCTGGAGGTATTGGAATGTAAAGAAAATACACAAGCCTCTGTTATTACATATGACAATCATTAATCATAAGAAAGGAGACAATTGAATACTTAAATGTGGGTTGTTTTCTGCAAATTAATCTCAATACCATGATATAAGGGACGGTGAAATAAAGATCTCATTTTAAACCAAATTAGAAGGGAGAAATGGCTACCATAAATCATTGTCCTTGAAAATTGGGGTAAATGGAAATTGGTATCTTCTAATTTTTTTAGGTCTCCCTTGAAATAAGGCTATCCTAACCTCTATGCCAAATTTTCTTATAAAATAATTTTGGGGCTACTATTAATAATGCATTATGATACAAAAAACATTTCCATTCAAAAATTGAAACCCTTAAATTTTTTCCAAGAGTTAAATTTCACTACTAAAATTTTCCACTAGGATTATTCTTTGTTGAAATATACATGCAAAAAAATATTACTATAGATAATCACAATATAAAGTGTAATAAAGTTATAGTTTAGTTAATTTCTATGCCTTTTTAATTTATATCGCTTCCGTAGTTCATTAATTTAATGTTAATATTTTCTTTACCTTAAATTGAAAATAAATTCCAAAATAGATATGCCTATAGTTATGCTAATTGGAAAAATAGATCTTCCATAGTTATAATTTAATTATTAAGTTGATGGCATATATTGAAACCTGATGGAATATGTTGGAACATTCATAGTAATATTGACATATTTCTACCCTAAAATTTTCCACTAAGATTTTTTGTTGTTGAAATATGCATGCCATTTTGTTTCCTTTTAAATAATAACAATATAATTTTTAATAAAGTTATAATTTTAGTATTTTGTTTTAATGTTAAGATCCTAGTTCATAACTTATGGCAACACTTCTTGTTACTATAAATAACTCATGAAAATGTTCCAATTCACATCATCCATGTAGTGATATGGGATCATACATATAATATATTAACATATTACAACATTTACCATTAAAAAATTTGTCTTATTCCATGTCTTGGTTCATTCTTCGGGAAAATAGTGTCATCCCCATATTTTTCCATGACATCTATAATCATGTCATTTAGATGTCCATGATAGTACTTATTCAGATTACATGTCAATGGAATAAGTGATTATACCCTCCAAACAAACTGGTATTTTATTTATACCTTATTCATTGTGGGTATTATTCCTCTAGAATCTAATAATTTATCATACACTCCATATAGAGTGGCATTTACTTCTCAATTGAATAATATTTCTTTTAATATTTCAAAAAATATATTTATTTTACTAATTATATTTAAGTAATTTTTAACCTTATCTTATTTAAAATTTAATTATAAACCAAAGAATATAATTTTAAAATATTAAATTTATGTAGTATGAATTAAATTTTATTTTTAACCCTAAATTTATCAAACAACACGAAACTATTTTAATATCATATCTAATATTTTAGGTATTTTTATTTTTTTGAAACGATAACTTTTATTTATGGAGGGGCAAAGCTCATTAAAGCACATGAGTTTATATATATAGAAGTTGAGTTTGTCTAGTGGTGAGCGATTTTCTATAGAAGGGCCAAGCTACTTTATGAAGGATGTAATTCTTGTGCAAAATTGACTTCAACATTAACCCTATTAGCCACAGTTATAGCCAAAACATGCCAAATGTATCTACCATGAATGTTCTCTTCTTTGAATAAAAAGTGTTTGAAGAAACGTTTTCATGCAAAGTGTTTTTGAAAATGTATGAAAGAAAATTTTGAGAATTACTACAAGATTCACTCGCGTGTTTAGTTGGTGACATTAAGGATCATGATTTTGTAATTTGACATAATGAATCCTTCCAATCACCTGGAAAGAACGAAAATTATGCATTTTTGGATTCAAATGAATATTATATTAGAAACAACCCATAAGGATGGATCATAGATTCTTTGGATTGTTATTGTGTATGTGAGAGTGAGAGGGGCTCACCCATATATGCCTTTGCAATTCATGTGATGTAATGAAGATCATAAGGCATGGCGCACCTGAAGCTTGCTCTAATGATTTTAAGACCCTAAGACAATTTATGATACATGAATGTAACCTAAGGACAAGGCAAAAAAAGAAGTAAAAAACAATCAAAATTATCTCTAAACATAAAACCATACAAAGTAAAGTGTGCATGTTATTTTTAGAAGAAAACTCTATACTAAAAAAATTTAAACACCCAAATCCAATAACCAAAATAATATAAACTATGTCACTTACCATATGACTTACAAAAGGAAGTAAACACACGAGTAATTAACTATCAAATATGTTTTCAAATCTTTAAAACCTTTAGTATTAAATAGATTTTAAATATCTAAAATGTATTTAAATTATCAATATTAAAAAAAATACATTTTTATTAGAAATTTACATATTAGCACAATTATATAAATTAAAAGGTTAGCAAATGTTAATAAACAACAAACACCAAAATGTTTCCTTCATAATACATCTCACTTCGATAAAATTAAAAAAAAAAAAAATGGAATTAACTATATCATTATTATTATTACAAGTTTAACATATATTCATTTGACAAAGCATGGAATAATTTTTTTATCCATGAATATTTATATCCATTTTATTACTGAGTTTCTTAGTCTATAAATAGGGTATGTTATAATACCATGGGCAAGACCCATAGCTTCTGTATTTCAGGCCCAAAAAAACATAACTCATTTAAATTAAATTAAATTGAATAAATGTTTTAAGACAGAAATCGATAAATATAAGATGCTCTCTAGCTTCTCCGGTTAACCTTGTAATATTATTTGAATTGTTGACTGCCAAAACAAGAGGAGCAGAAAAGGACTACCCCAAGATTACATTAAATACTATTTATCGAGTATCAAATATTCCATTTAAATTCAAATTCAAGCGTGAACATTCCAAATTTGCAAGGACCTGGGTCAACATGTGGATGTGAAGAGAATTCCTTGAAAAGCATCTTTTTCACTAAAATTAAATTTCAAGAAAACCCAACTACTTTTTTCACTAGAATTGAATTTCAAGAAAACCCAACTACTTTTTTCACTAGAATTGAATTTCAAGAAAACCCAACTACTTTTTTCACTAGAATTGAATTTCAAGAAAACCCAACTACTTTGCACTATAATTGAATTTGAAGAAAAGCATCTGACGCTTTTTTGTGGTCCAGTCCTTTAACGAATCACAGCCTTTTTGAGATAGACGAGGGATGGAACTTTTATGTCGGTTTAGTAGATGAGGTTGTTGTGCGGTGCATAAATATATGGCTGCTTGCAACGAATAGTTCGAAGTTCTATCTATCATCTGTATTTGCAGTGAATCATTTTTGTGTTTGCAGCACTTTTTTTTTTGATATATGTCACTGTGCTTAAATGTTTGTGTGGTCGTTACTTGTAGAGAAGAAGAGCTTAGGATTTTGGTGTCCTCATGTCTCTCTTGACTGTTCGTTTCTGGGAAGCGCCATTTTGGTGTCTGGTTTTTCAGTCTTGGCAATCAAACGCTCTTTGTCTTTGTCCCAAATCAAAGACTCTGTGCATAGAATTTAATGGCCAAAATTTGTAGGTTGACCGCAATGGATCTGGACCTCTCATCCGTTCCAGGGGATTCTCTGTTGGTTGCAATTGTTGAATTATCTTTCTATTGATAATCACAATGGATTTGGACCCTTCCAGAAGATCCCCGCTACATCCAGATGAACGCTATATCTTGATTTTGTTATTCATTTCGATATACCATCTATCTCTTTGTAAATCTGACTATTCCAGAAGATCCTCTCTTGTATCCAAATGATTGAGATCAATGCTATTTCTTGATTATGTTATTCTTTGTATATCTCGAAGTAAATTCATTCATTTCGGCATTGTGTTTGTCCTTTCTTATGATTTCATGCACAGGAACCGCCAAGAACCGCCAAGGGGAGAATTGTTATCTTCCAATGCGCTCTTGTTGCTGCTGTTACGCAAACCCTTGTTGGGCTATTCTCTTCTGCTGCTCCAAATTCGTTTCAGGTACTCTGTTTATTTCCTGTGTTTATTTAAATATTAGATAATTTGTTGTTAATGTAATTTTGTTCTTTCTATTTCATTTTCTTTGATTAGTTTAATCTCTTCAAACCATGCTCCTGTCCTCCTTGACTTTGATAATTATTTTATGATATTTTGATTTAGATTTCATTTCTGTGTAGCGTTTCAATTTTCTGTTTGTTGCAACAAAAATCACTTGTAGGAACATAATTGGCTGCATTAAAAGTATCAGGTCCTTGGTTCAAGCCTCCTTCTCTGTTGTTGAGGATGAGGTTACAGCTACACGTTTATTAACTTTTTGCATCTGTTACTTTCGAAGTTTTTGTACGTCAAAAGGCAGAGTAATTTTATAACACCTTTGTTACATATGATATCGCTGGAATTATCCAGCTAATCATAATCGCAAACTTCTCTAGATCACCATTTGTTTGAAATTTTTCACTTGTTTCTGTGAAGTTAACCAATCTGAACGTAAACCAAAGCCTTCAAAGGATTAGTCAGGGCTCCATCTGTTTGAAATTTTCCACTCGTTTCTGTGAAGTTAATCAATTTAAATGTAAACCAAAGCCCTCAAAGGATTAGTCACGGCTCTAGTGATGCCCTCCCTCCGCTTTCATGTAAATTTAGTGTGACTATTATCCACTCCTTTTATGAAGTTTTTAGATATTTTAGCTAAAAGGATTTCAGCCGGTGGTAGTTTACTTAAGTTCCGTCGTACTTACGCTTATGACGAGTGGAGGTTTTCGAAAATTTCGTTTTGTTTTGTGTTTGTTACGCTTATGACGAGCGGAGGTTTTAGAAAATTTCGTTGTGTTTTGTGTTGGTATGTTATTCATATTGGGGAATTCCCGAATTTGTGTCTATGCAAATTGTTTTTATTTTATTTTATTTTTTAAAAATTTTAGATAATTAATTTATTGATTTTAAAATTGAGTTTTTTTTGTCATTTATTTTAACATGGTTTGATATTATTTATATCAATTGTATAAAATTTTATTAATTAAATTGTGTTTTTATAATTAATTATCTATATTGTAATTTTTTATGCATATTATTTGTTATAGTATCATGTATATATTTATAAAGAGAATGAAATGATATCCAATTTTATTTTATTTTCAAGTTTTTTAAGAATGTGGAGGTGGAAGTGGAAATTTTATATAATTAACCTATTGATTTTAAATAATTCTGGACGTTAAGAATAAGCATTGAGTTTTTTTGTGATTTACTTCAATATCCTTTGATATTATTTATATAAATTCTATAAAATTTTATTAATTAAATTGTGTTTTATAATTAATTATTCATATTGTAATTTTATATACATATTGTTTGTTATATTATCATGTATATATTGATAAAGAGAATGAAATGGTATCCAATTTTATTTTATTTTCAGGTTTTCTAAGGAGGTGGAGGTGGAAGTGGAGGTGGTGAAGGAGGAGATTGAGGTGGATGTGGAGGAGGAAGATTAGGAGGAGGAGGAGATGGAGGATGAGGAGGATATGAAGGTGGAGGTGGAGGAGGACAAGGTAGAGGTAAGAGGTGGAGGAGTAGGTGGAGGTGGAGGTGGAGGTGGTTGTGGAGGAGCCAGTGGTGGAGGTGGAGGAGGAGGAGGAGGCAAAGGTAGAGGTGGAGGTGTTGGAGGAGGTGGAGGAGGAGGAGGAGTTAGAGGTAGAGGCTTAGGTGGTGGAGGTGCAGCTGTAAGGGGTGGAGGTGGAGGTGGTGGTAGGGGTGGAGGTGGAGGAGGAGAAGCTGATTGAGGAGGAGGTGTACATGGTTGCAGATTAAAAGGAGGAGGAGGAAGAGGATGTGGACGTGGAGGAGGTGGCAGTGGAGGGAGAGGAGGAGGAGGAAGAGGAGGTGATGGAGGAGGAGGGGTCAAAGGTGAAGGTGTTGGAGGCGATGGAGGTCCAGGTCGAGGAAGAGGAGGTGGGCGAGGTGGAGAGGAAGAGGAGGAGAAGGAGGTGTAGTAGGTGGAGGTGGAGTAGGTGGATGTGGTGGAGTTGGAGGAGGTGGAGATGGAGGTGCAGGAGGAGGGGGTGGTGGTGATGGTGGAGGAGGAGGAGGCGAAGTTGGAGGTGGAGTTGTAGGTGGTAGAGGAGGAGGAGGAGGAGGTAGTCGAGGAGGAGGTGGAGCTAGAGTTGGAGGTGGTTG